>JAOEGS010019654.1:10619-28117 GCA_025447755.1 Corythornis vintsioides | reverse complement strand
CCCCTCAGCAGCTTCCCAGCCTCCAATGGACTCTCTCCAGCAGCTCCTTGACTCCTTTGAACTGGGGAGCCCAGAACTGGACCCAGTACTCCAGAGGTGGCCTCACCAGAGCAAAGCAGAGCAGTAGGAGAACCCCCCACTCTATTTCATCCCCCTCAATCTTCTTCACGCCCCCAGCACATCAACTAATAACTACAGGGAAAGTGAACCCTTTGCTTTAATACCAAACTAACTCCATTAGTGTGAATCCAACTGCCAGCAGCTCTCAGTAAATGCAGGAGTGTTGGGTTTTAGTGAATTTCAGGGAACTTTGGTAGAGGAAAATGCAAATTTTGGGGCCTCTGGTGTTTTCCTTTCACCCAATGAGCAGGCGAGTGGTGATGGAATCACAGCCCTGGCCAGAGGGGGTTTATTCCACCACAAATTAGCTAGAAGAAGGTTTCCAGGGTCTGAAACAGCAGGAGCATCATGGTGTCACCTCTACCCTGTGCCCCCTTAGGGCTGGCTGGGGATCCCCAGCAGCCCAGGCACCGGCAGCTGCTGTCAGTGACGGCTGGACTTGCTCTTCTGTCCCTGCTGCTCCTCCCTGCCACTGATGCTATTAAAAACCTAACAAATGTGCTAAATTAAATAGTGCTTTTGCACATATTAAATGAACCTCCCTGCAGCGGGTTGGGAGGTTGCTGGAGCCCCATGATGGATGTGCCTGGGCTGCAGCGACGGAGGCTTTCGGGGTTGTGAGGAGGATGCTCGTCCCTGCTGAGCAGCTGCTTTGGGGCCGAGCATCCCCTCCTGCCCAGCTCCTGGCTCAGTGAGGTGTGCAGAGCTGTGAACTGGTGCACTGGGCACCTCAGGAGACCCCTCAATGGCTATACTGGTGCTGGCAGGTTTGGGGTTCCCCCAGCATGGGGAGCCAGGGGTGGCAGCAGCATGGGGAGCTGTGGGTTTTGGGGTGCTGGGTTGTTCACCTTTCCCACCTGGTCCCTGTCTGGCTGCATCCCAGAGCCCCTGGGTACCCAGCAGAGCCATGAGTGCTCCTCATTAATAATTCCCAGCTCCTGGTGTGTTGTCAGCCAGTCAGCGGGTTGCAATTACTGTTGAACCCTTGGGCTGGAGACGTGGCCTCGCTCGGCTGGGCTGGCAGAGCCCCGGATCCCAGGCTGCTCCTGGTGTCACCCCAGCTCAGCGAGCGGGGACGGGAGCACGTGTGCCCATCCTCTGCTGGGACCCGGGCTTAATTAATCTGCTGTCGAGCAGAGAAGTGGTAATGGTCCCGGAGGAAGCCTGCAAGATGATTGTGCTGGAGTGAGACAAAAGAGAACAGTTAGACTGTGACAGCTGATATTAAAATGACTACAACTCACTTCATCCCCCCAGTCAATGCATTATATTCCTTATAAATAATGGGTTACTCCAGGTTAACTGTCTGTTGCCGCATTCCAATTGTTGATATTTAATTAGCTCTAAAATTAAAATGTTCTCTTATTGCCCTGCTGTTAGAACTGCTTTATTTCTAATTGATTGAGATTGAGGTGTCTCCTCACCACCCCAGCTCTCCGGTACCAGAGGAGTGCCCAGGGCTGGGGGCAGTCTGGTGTCAGTGTGTGGCACTGGAGGGAGCAGAGGGGCAGCATCCCTGGTGCACCAGGTCCTGCACTCCAGAGAAGTTTGTGGGGATGCTGTTTCTTCTTCCTCATCACCTCCACAGAGACCTGGAGAGGTTCCCAGTGCTGGATCCTGCCTCTTCACTGGCTGCAGAGCTGGTGATCACCAGCAAATTAATGAGCATCCCTTTTACCCTGGCTGGATAGATGCAGCCTGATGGGCAGGGCAGGCAGTGGGTGGGGGCTGGCAGGGCTCAGGGTCTCACCATCTCCATGATACAACCCCCCTCCCCCCGTTGCTGTCGTTGAAAGCCACCCCAAAAAGCCGATCCTGGAGCAGGCTGAAGGCACCAGAGCTGGTGAGCCTGTGCCAACAGGCACCACAATGCCCACGTGCCAGGGTGGGAGCTGCTTCCTACGTCTCAATAACGGGAGAAATGATGACCCATCTGATCAGCCTGAGATGAAATTTAACAGCCCGAGGTGGGCATCAGGAGCTGTTAAAAAAACCCACCATCTTGCTCTGAGCTTAAACAGCTCTTTAAAAACCTAATGCATAATTTAACCCGTGCAATTTGGAGCAGCCATCCTCCCGGGGCTGGCAGGCAGCCGTGAGAAACACTCATCCCCATGGCTGTGGGGGGATGCTCGCGGCTCCCCCAGCACCCCAAACCTCCCTCTGGAGAGTGGCCACTGCCCAGCCCATGGCAGTGACCTGCCTGCTGCTGCAGCAGGTGCCCAACAGTGGTGGGAGGTTGGCGAGGGTGGTTGGCAGGGCCAACTGGGGGGTTCATCTGGGGAGAGTTGTCAGGAGTGTGTGGCACAGATGGCACCGGGGGGTGATGCTTTACAAAGGTCCTCCTGTCAGGAGCTGGCAGAGCCAGAAGATCTCCCCTGAGCCTCCTTCTCTCCAGGCTCAACAAGCCCAGGTCCCTCAGCTGCTTCTCCCCACACTCCTGCTCCAGACCCTTCCCCAGCTCCGTTGCCCTTCCCTGGCTACGCTCCAGCCCCTCAAGGTCCTGCTGGGAGTGAGGGGCTCAGAACTGACCCCCAGGAACAAGGGGTGTTCTCTCTGGTGTATTGTGCCCTGATGGGGGAGGCTGGTCCTTGGGGTGAAATGTGAGTACCCCACAGTGAACCTCTCCCACCAAATGACTGTAGGTGTCACATTGGCATAAATCAGAATAAATGGGCCAGGCCAGCTGCTTGGAAACCCCTTCACTTGAGGGAACAGGAAAGAGGAATGAACGTGATGGACAAGGAGTTTTGGGATGGATCCGGGCAGTTTGCCTGCCCAGGCTCTCCCATGGCACTCTGCTGAGAGGACACAAGCGCTGCCAGACTGTTTATGCCAACATGGACACCCACCAGATGGGAAAGAACCACTGGAATCAGGGCTGCCGGGGCAGACGTGGGGTCCCAACAACCCCAGGAGGTCTAGGCAGCACCTCCCAGCACCCTGAAACACCATGAGGCTCTTCTTCCAGCTCAGGAGAGCCAGGGCCACGTTTTTTTGCTGAGCAGCCAGCGTGACATTCAGGTAAATGCCAGAGCCATTTGTAAGTGTTTGTTTCCATGGGTGCCCCATCTATTATGCCACAGTAATTTGCTGAGCAGCCCAGCGCTCTCCCTCGGCTCCAAGATCAGCAGCAGAATTCTCTGGCTGGGCTTGGCCGTGCAGAAACCCACCAGCCAAAGCATCCCCCAGCAAAGAAGAAGAGGGGTTGTTGTGTTTTGGGGTTCCCGTGGTGGCTCAGAGAACTCTGGGGAGGTCCCTGCTGTGTCCAGCCAGGAATCTGGATGACTGAGGGTTTACAAACCACAGCCCCGTGGAGATTAATTATAATGAATAATTTGGGTTGGAAAAGACCTTTAAGATCATTAAGTCCAACTGTTAACCCAGCACTGCCAAGACAGTGGAGCTTCTCAGGGCAGTGAGAGCCCCCCCTGCCCCACGATGCTGCCCGAGGGTCAGCAGGAGCCCCCCCACAGCCAGCTTGGGCCGTTTTGATGCCAAATCATGACTTTTAAGGAAAATGAGGCTCCTTTCACAGACTCCCCTCTGGATTCACAGCCATGCCTTTGCTTTACAGCTCTGGTGGGGGAGTAGAGGAGATGGGGCTCAGCCGAGCCCCCAGTGGGTGCAAACCCAGTAAACCTCTCACGGGAAGGGGCTGGGAGTGAGTCCCCCAGGGGGTCCAAGGTGGCAGTGGCAGAGTCAGATGCTGAGCTGGGTTTTAATTCAGCTAAAACTCTTCTGCACGGCCCAATTCCCCCTGCAGAAGCTTCAGGAAACATTTTGTTCCAGTGTGTTAGGAGAGGGCTCCAGTCTGGGGGGGTCCACGGCTGGATTCTAGCCAGCCACAGATGGGGAGCCAAGCTAGGGGGCTGCCCACCCCTCACCCACCTCCACCCCAGCGCCAGGACCACGCAAGAAGAGAGATGTTGGCGGTGCCTCTTTCATGTCAGAGCATCCCCAAAGCACTTGGCAGAGTTAATAATAGAATAGCAGCGAATTAAACAATGAATAATGGAGAAGGGTAATAGAAATAATAAATAATATATTTACAGACTTGCCTCCTTGCCCCAGCCAGCTCCTGAGAGTGGGGCTGGAAGGTCCCCGTGGCCCTGGGCACGCCGTGGCTAAGCCAACCTTTGCCAGAAGGTGATGGATGCCACGCTGGGACCACGGCTGGTGGCACTAGGGACTGGCACAGGGGCAGCAGCTCCCAAACGCTGCGGATTAACGCTCCTGAATGGGGCTTGCATGGCAGAAAGGCTCTTGCTGAGCCATCTTTTCATGCTCCCTGGCTCCTAAACAACTCGAGCTCACTCTGACTGCAAGCCCAAAATGGTTTAATGGTGCTTTCTTTTCAAAGGACCGTTTTCCCGCGCCCTGGAGAGCTGGCGTGGGCTCGGGGAATGGGGGGAGAGAGGCAGAGGAGGGCATGGGGAGGGCAGTGGGGTGACTCGGGCATCTCCTCACCCATCCCGATCTTGGCAGTGTGGGGCAGTGGAAGTGTGGCCACTGCTCTCCAGCTGCCAGCTGCTGCCAAATCGATGCCAGGGCAGCCACGTTGGTTTGGGGGTTACAGCTCCTGCTGTTTGCACGGGGTTGTACATGGAAAACCTAATTAACTGGGATGTGCTGGTGCTGCTGGTGCAGTCCCTGGCTCAGAGCATCCTTGGGGGCTGGCAGGGATGCAGGGGTCACCACCCCTGCCCCCGAGCAGGGCACGGCAGGTGGCAGGCGGCAGCGGAGTCAGTGGGGTCAGGCCTGGGGTGGTGATGGATGGAGCAGGGCAGGGCAGGTGGGGGTGTCTCTGCTGGGCTCTGGTGTCCAAGGGCTGATTTATCACTTGCTGTGCTAGCTCCATGGGATGGAAGCCTGGATGAAAGCCAGAGGGAGAGTTTTCCTGGGTGCAGTTATCAGGGAGCAGGACTGGCTCTGCCACACACCCTGGGGAACCACAAATGCCCTGCACCGGGCACCCCAAATTATCTGGATCCAGCCCTGGGAGGGTTTCCTGGCTCCCAGGAGCACCCCTCAGGGTTTCACCAAGGGCTTTGATCCCCTAAATATCCCCCTGGTTGCCCCTGGGGTGGGCACTGCCAGCTCTGAGAGAGACCCCTGCCCACACCAGCCCTCCCAGTTGCCATGCAGGTCCCTCCCCAGGCTGCACTGGCTCTGCACTGAATTGTTTTATATCCATCACAGGGCACTCGCTGGTGAGATAATGTTGCTGTAGCCATGAGTGCAGGGAGAACAAGGTGTGTCACCCGTGCCACTGCCACCAGTGACACCCACACCAGGGTCACCACCCTCCCTTCTCCTCTGGGTACCACAACTGTGCCGATATCACCATGTTCTACCCCAGAACAAGAGGGCAGGGTGGGACACACACACACAACCTGTGCTGCCAGATCCTACGTGGGAGAGGAGGGAAAAAAAAGGCTGGGAACCCTTAAAATAACACCCAACTGTTTAAGGATGTGAGCCCCGTATTAAATCTCGGGGAAAAGGAGCAATTATTCTGTCAGGGAAGGTAATATAATTTTGGAGAGCTGGTTCTGCAGCTGTAATTTTTTTTTTTTCCCCCCAATGTTTCTCCCCTGGAGGGATTTAGTGGCCACAGAGGGAGTGTCTGGGGAGATGCCCAAGCTCAATGTCCCTCTGCGGAGCACCAATGGGGGAGCCCACAGGAGTGTGGCTGGCATGGGCATTGGCACTGGTGTGGCTGCTGGTGTGGGTGCTGGCACTGGTGCTGGCACCGGTGTGGGTGCTGGCGAGCAGCAGGGTGGGGAGGGTTAACGCTGGGCTGCTGGGGAACATAATTAAGTGCTAACTTGTCATTTTTTTTAATGAAGTACTGGAGCTGGAGATTTATAATTGCTAATGAGCCAGAATAATAATTAGTTGTTTTTTAATGAGGGCGATGATCACTCGGAGAGAGAGAGAGACACGCAAGCCCCACTTTGGCCTAATTTTTCTTCTGTGGTTGCACGGTGTGACCAAAAGCTTGGGTTGTCCCTGTCCCCAGCAGGTGGCATTGGCCCTGCCAGCTCTGTGCCCATCCCAGTGTCAAGGGTGCTGCCCAGGCACAAGTTTTGCCAGCGGGAGCGTTTGTCAAACTTCCCTTCCTCTCTTGATCCCACATCCCCAGTGCAGCCCTGGCACATGTCCCTGTGCCCCGTTGGAGGGTGACACGGGGTGCCCAGGGGCTGGGAATCTGGGGGGGATGCTCGGGGGCTGCAGTTCTTCCCTGGATTGGCACCACTGTGGGTTGCTTGTCCCCAGCAAGCCCCTGGGTGCAAGGGGGACTTGGGGCACACCCGGGTGCTGTGTGACCCTGAGCTCAGCACCCCTTGCCATGCCCCAGCCTGAGCGCTGACGGCACCGAGCAGCATCCCGTGATGCTCAGGGGATCAGAGGGCAAAAATCAGGTAACTAATTAGGTAATTGCAGGTGATTATCTTTAATTAGAGAAAGGGAGGGGCGTGAATCAGGGCGGTGGGGAGGGTGGAGGCTGCCAGGCTCAGGGAGATGCTGAGCTCCCGACTGCCCCTGGTCGATGGAGTCCTGGGATCTCCGAGCCGCTGGCTGCTGAGGCTTCTGCCAGCACCTGCCTGCTCGTTTCCTCTCGAAAACCTCCCTAATTGCAGCAGAAACCTTGAGAGCCGCCGGTGATTGCCTCGGCGAGATTCATAAATCAGGCAGCAAATAAAGGGAGAGCTCCGCGATCTTGTTTCAAAGAAAATAAAAAGAAAAGAGAAAAAAAAAAAAAAGACAAAAAGAGCAGAGATGGAGACAGCTGAAGCCAGCGGGGCAGCTTCGTGCCCTGCTTTTTCTACGGAGATAAATAATTGAGCCATTCTTGGGGGTTCTTCAGCTTTCTAAAGCACCTGCCAGAGAGAAGCCGATGGCATCGCATCCTCCGGACGCTCCTCTGGGCGAATCCCCGGCCGGGATGCGCCTCGGGCTGGGCTCGCTGCTACACCCCCGTGCCCAGCCCAGCTCTGGCGGTGCCAAGGGTGGTGGGGTCCCCGAAGCTGGCAAACGTCACCCCGTGATCCACCTTCTCCAGCTCGGGAGAAAACCCTCCCCGCTCAGACAGGCCCATTAAAGCAGCGTACGCTATTATTTCTCGAAGGTGTAATTAAATGTAATTGTCAATTACGAAGCGGGGATGTGGAATAGGCGCAAATGGCGACAGCCACCCCCAGCTTGGCTCAGCAGAGGTCCCAACACTGGGACCACCCCTCCCCTCTCCGTGCCCCAGCTTCCCGATCCCCTAAGAAACAGGCACCGGCGTCTGTTCACGCTGCTCTGGCTTCTGCTACTTCACGAGAGCTGAAATCTGACCTTTTTTAATATACAAGGCTGTGATTTCGGAGCCGGGAGCAGCTCTGGGAGGAAAAAGGTGGAAGCGAGTGAGATGAGCAGGGAGGGGGAAAGGAAAAAGCATCGCAGCCTCCCAGCGGGGTCAGCCGGGTGGCATTTCGGTACCCACCGAGGGCTGGGGCTGAGCCGGCAGCGGGGATGCTCAGGGGAGCATCGGTGGGATGCAGGAGCCTGTGCCGGTGTCAGTGGGATGCGGGAACCTGTCCTGGCAGGGCAGGGATGGAGGACGGGAGGCAGAGCCGGGCAAGTGCCCGTTTGAAGAATAAATGGGAGCTGTGACACGCGGAGCGTGGGGAGCGGGGCCGGGAGAAACGAGCCTGCTTGGAAATTGCAGCCTTGTGCCGTGCCACAGACGAGGTCCCGATAATTGCACTTTCTTTTCTTCCTTTCTTTCCCTTTTCCCCCCGCTGAGCTACAATAATTGGGTGCTGTCGCCCGAGCTCGTCTGCTGCCGGCTCCCTGAAAGGAGCTCTGCAATTAGCAACCGTCACCCTGTAATAAAGCCTTTAATATCCGCTTCCCTGGCTCCTCTGCCGTGCTCAGCCCTGTTCCCATCCCCAGCCTCAGCTCTGTCCCCACCCCATCCTCGTCCCCATCCCATCTCCGTCCTCATCCCCATCTTATCCGTATCCCATCCCATCTCCTATCCCACCCACATCCCATCCACACCTAGCCCATCTCCTATCCCACCCATATCCTATCCTATCTCCATTGCCATCTCATCCTCATCCCCTTCCCATCCATATCCTATCCCATCTCCATCCCCATGCCATCTCCATCCTCATCCCACCCTCATTCCTGTCCCATCTCCATCCTCATTCATATCCCCATTCCATCCCCACCTCATCCTCATCTCCATCCCATCCATATCCTATCCTGTCTCCATCCCATGTCCATCTCAGTCCCTATCCTCAGCCCCATTCCACCCCAATCCCAATCTCCACCCTCACGGGGATGGGATGAGATGGGGTGGAGATGGCAGGGAGAAGGGGATGGGGAGAGAGATGGGATGGGGGTAGAATGGAGGTGGAGATGGGGACGGGGACAGGGACAGGCATGGGGATAGTAGGATGGGGATGGGATGGGTTTGGGGATGGCAGCGCTGGCAGCTGCTCCCACCTTGTCCCCAGGCTCCTTGGCTCAACTCGTTCGTGTTCCCACACAGATCTGACAGCCGAGGGATTTTCATTCCCCAAAGGATTTTCTTAATTAGGAGACTTCAGAACTCGCTGTGTGCACCCTCACCCCCCTCATCTCCAGCTCTTCAAAGGCTCTGCCCACCCATCCTGCTGCAGGGCTGCGGGCAGGGGCTGGTCTGGCACAGGGGCATCGTGGTGGCATCATGGCGAGGATGGGGGGTGAGGATCCCGTTCCCCCCCCTGGGGAAGGAAGGACAGGGCACATTCCCACCCCCTGAAGTTCTCTGTCTAATGAGGTCTGGGCTAAGACGATTAAGAAGAACTTTAGTGATGGGTTTTATAATCCTGCCTGAAAGGGAAATGTGGCACCTCTCCCCTTCACCCTGCCCTGCCCCAGAGGGCACCTCCCCGCCTGGTGACCTTGTGCCAGCATCCTCCCTGGCATCTTCAGGTGGCATTTGCTGGTTCCTGGGTTGGGTTTGATCCCGGTGCTGCCCATGGGGCTGGGTGGCTGTGGGTGAGTGAGGCTGATGCTGGCAGCATCTGGATGTGCCAGGGAGGCAAGATGTGGTTTGGCCACGTACCCGCCATCCCTGCACCATGACTACACCAGACCTGGCACACCTGTACTGTACCTGTGCCAGAGCTGCCATACCTGTGCCATATCCACTGTCCTGCACCTTATTCACTGTCCCTGCACTGTACCCACCCTCCCCGTGCCATACCTGCCACCCCTGTGCCATACCCACCATCCCTGTGCCCTCCCTGTGCCATACCCACCATCCCTGTGCCCTCCCTGTGCCATAACCATCATCCTTGTGCCCTCCCTGTGCCCTCCTCGCTGTCCCTGTGCCATACCTGCCATCCCTGCAGTCCCAGGGCAGCAGCTGGTGGGCACGAGGGCACGTTCCCTGCAGCCTGTGGCAGGGCAGGCATCGATCCCGGTGCCTCTGGGCACCACCACAGGAACCGCTTCCACAGTATCCCAAACTAAATCATTTATTCTTGACAAAAATCCAATAAAGAGCTCAGTCCTCCTCCATAGGCAGATAAAACCCAGATTAACGGGGCTGCTGAGAGAAAAAAAAAAAAAAAAAAAAAAAAAAAAAGAGAAAAAAGAGGAAAAGCTGGGAAAATGAGCACGGAATGTAGAGGAGACTTCTTCCACTTTCTTGCTTTCCCAAGGCTGCTGCAGCTCAGGGTTTTATTACAAAAAGCCTCCTAAGTATTACAGGCTAATCCGTAAATCCCAACCTAGTAAAATATGTGATGGATTTTGTAAATTGTGCCCTTTACAAATCTGATTGAACTTTTTTTTCTTTTTTCCCTGCTAGTTCCCTTTTCTTCTCCTTCCCCCTTCTCTCATGGGGGGGATTTTTTGGTCTCCTTAGGGACCGTGTTGCCTTTTGGTGTCTCTGCCCCATTCTTTCTCCAGCCTGAGCCACCAATCCCTGTTTGCAGCCACTCAGTGGTGGGAATGGCATGGCACTGGAGTCTGGACCACATGGGGATGGATGGAATGGAGATGAAGATGGGAATGGGGTGGGATAAGAGCAGGATGGGAAGGGAATAGGAATGGGGGTGGAGATGGGAATGGGATAGAGATGGGATGGAGATTGGAATGAGATGGTGATGAGAGCAGGATGGGAAGGGAATAGGAATGGGGATGGAGATGGGAATGGGATGGAGATGGAGATGGGATGGAGACGGAGATGGAGATGAGATGGAGATGGAGATGAGATGGGGATGGAGATGGGAATGTGGTGGGGACACCCCTAGCTGGTGTGGCTGTGAGACAGGGCCCGGGGGAGACTGCAGAGGGTCAGACAGGGACTGTGTTGTCTTTGGCTCCTTCTCGGATGCCGCGAAGGGACTTGGCTGCTCCTCTGGGCTATAAATCCTGGGTGTCAGATATGGCCTGGGTCAGACTGAAACCCCTGTGTGGCTGGGGACCCCAGAGCATGGCCAGCCCACGTGGTGCCTGCCCAAACACCCTCAGGGTGCCAGGACAGTCCCTGGGGCCAGGACATGCCTGGAAAAGGGATTTCTCCCAGCCATCCCTCCAGGCAGAGTAGCTCAGCCCAGCCTCATGGAGCCTCCCCGAACGGAGCATGTTTCTGTGCAGGAGAGGGATAAATTGGGCACGTTTTTCCTTCCTCCAGCATTATTTCCTGTATATTTTTTTTTTATTATTATTATTAAAGCAAGATGTTGCTGGCAAAACTCACACTCCCTTCCCTGTTTTTCCATCAAATTATTTTGCAGAGGAACATCTGGCAGCAGCTAACAAACAGGCTATTCCTGCCTGGCGTGCTGGAGACTCTTGATTTCCCCACAGCAGCCGGGGGCAGCTGGCAAATGCCACCTGCCATCGTGGTGCCTGTCATCCTGTGTTGCTGGGTGACACGGGTGGCAGAGGGGACGGGGACCCGCCAGCATCTTGCCCTGTGTAGCAAAGTGGGAGCTGGGAAGAGGAGAAACATCTGCCACGTCTTTCATTTGACTTTCTTCCACCCTGAGCTGCTTTTGCTTTTGGTTTAAGGGCAACGCTGAGGCTGACAGGGACCTGGGGTCAAATCCTGGCGCCGAGCTGGTGTCCAGCCCTCAGCAGCTGGAGCTGAGTCCAGATCTCTGCCAGGGGCTCAGATCCTGCAGAGATGGCCGAGCAGAAGCAGTGGTTGGGGGGTGATGTGTACCGAAGCCCCCCTCTAAGCTGGCTGTTGCAATTCTGCCCTGTGAAAAGCCCACCAGGATGAGTTCATGGTGCAGTTCTGGGGGATCTTAACTGACCTCGAAGGAGTGGGGGCTGGGTTAGTGCCCAGAGGTGCAGCGAAGGGCACCTGGGGGGATGTGTTAGTGCCCAGAGGTGCAGGGAAGGGCGCCTGGGCTCCTGCCGGTGCTGACCATGGGGACAGCAGGGACAGGGTCGTGCCTCAGTTTCTCCAGTACCAACCAGCATTGCAGTGAGGGCAGCGGGGACTCATCCAGCTCTTCCTTTCCTCCTACAACCCACCCCGGCGATGCAACATGGGCGTTACATGTGCTCGGAGCCGGCGCCGATGGATGCGAGGCGGTAACCATGGCAACCACCAGGTTTCTGTTTCCTTGCTCTTGCCAGTCACCTTGAGATGCCACCATGTCCCGGACACCAGCTGGACACTCCAAGTCCCACTACCAGTCTCTGAGCCAGGCGTGGCAGAGGGTTGCGGTGGCACCAGGGCTGTGCCAGGGGCATCCCCTTCCCCACCTTGGCTCAAGGACCAGATCCGGGGAGTCCAACACCTCTTGGGGCTCCTTGGAGGGGGGGGGGTCCCATCACTCCTGGAGATGGGGGTGGAGGACGGAGCCCCGCGTCACCCCGACGCCACATCCCCGGCGCTGGCATCATCCCTGCCCGGCAGCACGGGCAGAAAGGAGACCCACGAGCCGCACGAAGCGACATCTGCAAGCGCTTAAACCGCGACAGCCCGCCCGGCCCTTCCCGAAATAGCTCGCCGGGGTGGGCTCCCATGCCAGCGCTGATGTCATTTGCTTTTATTTCCCTCCCGTCTGCTCCTTTTCCCCGCCGGAGCCACGAGTCGCTTCTCAGCCGCGCTCCGTGCCCAAGCTCGGCCTGTGCCGGGGAGCCGCTGAGTGATGCTCCGGGTGCACAGGGGCTGGGTGGGACCTGCTGGTGGTCGAGATCCCATAGGAGGCTCCTCAAGTCCCAGCTGGGACCGGCCCTTTATCTCTCCAGCAGCGTGGGTGTTGTGGGGAAACCAGGGAAATCCAGGCCGCTGGATGCTCTGGTGGGGTTGGTGTGAGTGGGGAAGGGTTGGAAGGATACCAGTTGGATCCCCGGGGGTTCCCACACCTCCAACCGTGTCCCCATCGCTCGGGGAGCCCTACGGGGAGGGGGTGCCCTGGCTGTGCCCTGGTAGGTGGCTCCAGAAGGACTGCAGGCGGCTCGGGCCCCTCTCCATGCGCAGGGAGTTAACTTGGCCACCACTGAGTGAGCAGAGCCAGGAGCCCGGCGCTGAGCCAGCCCTCGCAGGCAGGAGCCGGCCAGCTGGCTGCGGCCCCTCTCCTGGCTCCAGCACCGGCACATGCCTCCAGAGCAACGTGTCTGCTCAGCGGCTGGGCTCCGTCCCTCCGGCCAGCGCCGCCGGATCCCCAGTGCGCGGCTCCCTCGGGCTCCTGGGGACGCAGCGGTGCGGGAGTCCTGCGGTGAAAGGCGATGGAGGAAACATCGCCTTGTCCCTGAGCTGTGTGTGGGGACACCAGCCAGCCGGGGTCTGTCACAGAGGGGCAGTGGCACGCTGCCCAGCGTCGTCTCCATCCCTCCTGGGTCATTTTTGTTTCAGCGCTGTGAGTCGCTGTTGCAGTTGGACGTCCTCTTGTCACCTCGTCCGTGTGACCCTGGTGCCACAGCCTGCGGGCCCTGCTGGCATCTGCCAGCCACAGCCGCCCCCGCTCGGCGACAAGGCTTCACTCTGAGATTCGCTGACATCTCATGGAAAAAGGGAGTGGGAGGACTCTGCAGGGCCAAGGAGGAGCTGGGGTGGGACAACCCCCCTCCCCTCCTGCCTCTGTTGTCCCCGCTTTCCATTTCTCTGCACTGCAGTGGCATAGGATTCCCCCACGTCCCCTTGGTCACCTCTGGTCTGATGACCTCATCTCCTCCATCACCCCATCTCAGCACCCTGTCCATGCCCACTGCCCAACGCATTGCTCTGAGATGTGCAGGATGATTCCCTCCTGATCCTCCTTGCCTGCAGGAACACATGACACCAGGTCCTCAAATAATTGCTTCATTACAGGCTAATTACTGCAATTAGCTCAGCAGGGTTCCTGCAAGTGCCTGCTGGCCTGTGCATGGAGATTCGTGTCCCCTCCAGCCCCACAGCCCGTGGAGGTGGCACCACCAAGCACAGAACAAGTGGTCCCAAGGATGCTCCATGTGGCTTGAGATGTGACGCTCTGAAGGGTTCTCTGTCACTTTGGGACCCTCGCTGGGTTTGCTGGCCCCACCAGAGCCACCTCAGCCACCCCCCATCTGGCCTAGCAGCCCAGAGGCCACGGCAATGGGTCCATTGACCTTTGGGTTGGTCTCACAAAGCCACTCAGCAGGAAGGGGAACCCAGTGTGGGCAGAAACAGGATGGGTCCTGCAGGGCTGGGCAGCCACGGGTGGGTGTCACCAAAAAGTCCCCCCCTCTCCCTGCCAGCACCCAAAGCTGCTGTGGGGAGATGGGGAGCAGCGGGTGCAGGGGACCATACGACAAGCCAGAGCGATGGGGGATGCACAGAGGCCCCATCCTCCACCGTCACCCTGGCGTTGGCACCATCCCAGTGCCAGGCTGAGAGCTGGCAGCGCCAGGGACAGCCGTGCCCCGTGCTCAGCCCCAGTGTCATCGCTGCTGCCGGAGCTGCAGCTTCACTTATGAATAAATGACGTGCGAGCAAAGCGTCTGCCTAATGGCACGGTGACAAATGTGCGCCGAAACCGGAGGGAAAAGAGAACGATTTGAGGAATTCAATTATTTAACACAAGCTTGTTACTGGTAGGCACCGGGGAGCACCGTGCCAGCGCAGCCCCGGGGGCTGGGGGTGGGGCAGGGCGAGTCGCGGGGTACCCCGTGGGATGTTGGGGACCGCAGATGAGTGGGGCTGAGCCCCCCTACCATTGCAGGGTGGGGGTCTGCGGGAACCAGTGGCCGGGCAGGGATGGGCAGCGTGTGGGCAGCGCACGGCTGGGGGCAGGAGGGATTCATTCGCACCTCGCTGGGTTGCTGGCACCCTGCTTGGGAGGTGTAAATGGCCTCGCTGGGAGCTTGCTGCTCTGCCAAACCCCCCCCACTGTGCTCGGATGAATTGCTGGGGGATAACTGAGGTCTGGGGCCTGATCCTGCTCTGCTGGGAGCTGGCGGTGCTGCACGGTTGATCCAGCCCTGGTTGTGCTGGATCAATGTCACGTGAACCCAGATCAGACCTCACAGGGAGGGATGTGTATTTTACAATGATTTAAGTCAGTCCCACTGTCCCCAGCACCCAGTGCTGTGTGTCGCCATGGTCTGGCCATGACAAAGGGCACTCCCTGCCTGTCCTTGCTGCCTCTGCTGGGTTCTCTCCATGGGCAGCAGCAAACTGGGTGCTCAGATGGCTCCATTCCTCCCTTTAGGGGTCACGGTGGCTACAGGGACCTCCAGCTCCATCCTGCACCGTGCTGCCTCCCCACCACCCGCCTCCTCCAGGGGCTGTGCCATGTCCTTGGCGGTGGATGCCAGAGGCTGAGTGGATCAGTGCACATCACCCACCCCGTCTCGCAGCCGGCAGTGACGAAACCTGGCAGGGGACGAGGGTGTGCGAACGCGGGCAGGCGCTGGCAGGGGATGCAGGTTCCAGCAGCCAGCTCTCAGCGCACGCCCGGCTGCTCGCCGCCCTGCCTGGGGACCGCTCGCTCTTAGCGTGCATATGCTGCGAGGCGGTGAGCTTCTCTCCCTCCAGCCTCTGCTGGCTACCAGCTGGTGAGCGCCGGGCCTTGGGCAGAGGCTGGAGTTGGGATGCTCGGGTCTGGCATGGCCAATGGTTCCTCCATCCCTGCAGCTCCATGGTGCAGAAGCAGATCCTACCTGAGCTCATTAGGATGCTGGCATCCTTTGCTTTACACATCATCAAGAAAAGGATCGCCCAGGGCTGTCCCAGGCTGCCCAGGGAAGTGGTGGAGTCCCTGTGATCCCTGAAGGGGTTTCCAAACCCTGGAGATGTGGTGCTGAGGGACACGGGTCAGTGGTGCCCTGGCAGTGCTGGGGGAACGGTTGGATTTGTTGATCTTAGAAGTCTCTTCCAACCCAAACCATTCAATGATTTGATGATTTCAAGCATGCATAGCAAGGGCACACTGAGCAGCATCCACTGCTGAAGCTGGATAGTGCAGAGAATCCCACCCCATCCAGTCCTGCTGTGAGAGCCACTGCCCACCCCAGCACACCAGAGCACCCCGACCTGATGTTTTCACTGGGACCCTTGTGCCAAAGCAGCCCCTTTGCCTCACGGCTGCGGAGCTCCCAGTGCTGCTGCCCCAGCCTTGCCAGTTGCTCTGGGTGGTTCTGAGCCCTCGGCACTGATGGCAGCCAGAAGGAAGCAGCTGTTTGCCAGGGAGGCAGAGCCTGGCAGGGGCAGCTGTGCTGCAGCCCAAGCCAAGCCGGGGAGCTGAGGCAGTGAACAAGCCCCGGCTAATCTGTCGGGCCATTCTCCACAGGGCTTGGGGATGCCAACCTCTGCTGAGCGTGGAGCTGCTGCTTTCCTGTGCCCGCTCTGAACAAGAGGGATTAGCACCAGGGCATGTGGGGTTCTGGGGATCCTATTGCAGGTTCTAAGTGCCCCATGGATTAGGTGTCACCTCGGTCCCAGCCTCCCCCTCCCTGGGGTCCTTCCAGAGCTGCAGCCAGCGCGTGGCTGTTTGGAGAGAAGAAAAATTGCAGCATCAATCAGAGCGGGGAGCGAGAGCAAAGCCGGGTGATTTAGGTGACTGGTCACTGCCGTAACTGATGATGAGCTGCGAGTCAAGGAGAGAGAAATAAGGCGGCGACACAGGCTGGCGTCTGTTTGCACAAACTACTTTATCCACAGAGGGGATCCAGCACCCAGGGAAGTGATAAATCCCCCTCACCGTGGCTGTGCGCTCGGATGAGATGGCTTTTGAAGGCAGACAGCAGCTCAGCCGTGAGTTACTGGCTGGGGAGCACCCATGACAGTTAGTGTGGAACCCCAAGGATGCTGGATCTCCAGTGTGGGACCCCAGGGATGCTGAATTACTGGTGTGGGACCCCAGGGATACCATGTCTCTTGCATGGGGCTCCAGGGATGCTGGATCTCCAGTGTGGGACACCAGGGATGTTGGATCTTTGGTGTGGGACACCAGGGATGCCGTGTCTCTGGCATGGGACTCCAGGGATGCCAAATCTCTGGTGTGGGACCCCAGGGATGCTGGATCTCCTGTATGGGACCCCAGGGATGCTGGAGCTACAGTGTTGAACCCCAGAGATGCCAGATCTCCAGCACAGACCATAATGATGACAGTGGCTGCAACCCAGATGTGAAGGGGACCTTGTAGTTCCCTGTCCTCTCCCGTCCCCTGTCAGTGCCACTTCTTCCATGCAGCCCCTCCTCTTCCTCCCAGCCCTTCCATCTTCTTTAGCTCTCATTAACAAGCAGCCCGCAGCCCAAGATGGGGAAGGAGGAGGAAGAGGAGGCACCGGAGTCAGGCACTTCATTCCTGCACACCTCTTCCCGTGTGCCAGATGGGCAGAGGAAAATCATCCGTAATTGCTTATGCAGAAGCGATTCTGCGATGCGATGTGGCAGGGTCACCTTCCCGTGGTGGTCCCAGCGCCGAGGCCACCGAGCAGCGATTCCCTTCTGGTTCCTTCCCCCTGAATGCTGCTCCTCATCCTCCAAAGGGGTCCTTGGCCATGGCCGAGGGTCACACATGATGAAGTCTGCGGTGCTTTCGGGGCCAATTAATCACCGGTGCAATCAAAGCAATGCAGAGCCCGTGGGCAGGCTGGAAGCCTCGTGCCGTGGCCAGAGCACCAGTTCCCCTCGTCACTCCGGGTCCCTCTTTCTCCGCTCGCCTTCAGCGGTTCCGAATTGCCCATCTTTTTATTTAAGCTCACGAGCCTCCCTCCACCCCCGGGCCCCGACGCTCACGTACCCGAGCCCGGCAAACGATTTACGCAGGGATGATGTACGACCTGCTCGCTCATCTAAGTTTGTGGCTGAGATGTCTCCGCAGAGGGCAGGGCTGGCTGGGAGGAGGAGGAGGAGGAGGAGGGGGGGGGGGGAGTTCTTGCTGGATCGGGATGCTTGGGAT
>JAOEGS010019654.1:0-10609 GCA_025447755.1 Corythornis vintsioides | reverse complement strand
CTCCCGCCCTGTGTGGGGTGTGGGGGGGAGTGGCGCCGGGGGGGGGGGGGGGGGGGGGGGGGGGGGGGGGGGGGGGGGGGGGGGGGGGGGGGGGAGTTCTTGCTGGATCGGGATGCTTGGGATGCAGCAGTGTCTCTTTGTGCCGGAGGGGTCTTTTATTATTCTTATTTTTTTTTTTCCTTAAATAATGCTGTTTGGGTTTTATTTGGTTGGGTTTGTTGTTTTGTTTTGGTTTTTTTTTTTTAACCAGCCTCACAAATCGATCCCCTGTGGGTAATGTCAGGTAAATGGATCCTCAGGTCCTCAGCTCTCCCGCGTGCAACACGTGTGTGTCCGGAGCCGCTCCGTGCCCGGTGCACGTGTGTCCAGCTTTGCTGCACACGTGGCTGTGCATCACTGTGCTCGCTCCCGCTCTGTCTGAGGCTGGGCCTGGCTTTATGACAACCAAAATGGAAAAGACAATTGGATGTCAAAACCTATCCGAGGAGCCCATTTATACCCACCGACTTTTATGGGATTCCCACTGATTGATTCAGGCTCCATAAAACTTCCTGCAGCAGCTCCCAGCCTTCCTGGTGGCTCTGCCACTGATCAGCAGGAACATGATTGACTCCTCTGCCTGCTGCTGGATCCTTTCAGGCATCCCTGGATCTGCTGCTTTGTCCCAGCTCCCTGCTGGTGCTGCTCCATGCGCTGCTGTGTCCCCCATCACCCTGTCAGAGCATCAGTTGGGCTGGGGACCATGTCTAGATCCTGCACTTGGCCTTTCCCTTCCTAATCCCTTCTTTCTCCTTGCAGAGATGAACTTCACACTGCACTGATGGTCCCCAGGTGACACCCCTCGGTGGCACTGCTCTACTCAAGGCAGGAGCTGAGCAGCTTCATGGTGTCTCCAGTGTGACCGTCCACCTTGGCACTGGTGCCATGCGGTGAGGACACTGCCGTGCTGGAGGGTTGATGTGGAGGGTGGCAGGGTGACGTGGGTGGCATGTGTCAGAGGGATGGGGAAGGAGCAACTCAGCCAGCAGCTGCCTGCCAGCTCTCTCCTTCCCATGGTTGAGCACACTGACCTTTCCCAGTGCTTCCCAGCTCAGCCCCCGAGCTGTTGCTCCTGCCGGCTACTGGGGGAGTGGCTGCAGATGGAGCATCCCCGGCCCCTTCCCCCACCCAGCTCCCCTCCCAGCCCCCTCCTCCCCAGCACTCATCCAGCACCTATTAATATTTATACCTCTGGGTGTGTGGTGAGAACTTGGACACAATCAGGACGCTGACACGGTTACACGAGGACAGGGGTTGCTGGCAGAGTGTCCAGCCTGGTGCTGTCAGATGAAGGTGTTGGGCAGGATCTGGGCCTCCCTATCCCTGCAGAGGATCCCAGGACTTCCAAGCTTTGGCTTGAAAAGCCACAGTGCAACCTTCCTGCCTTGCTACTAGCTTTCCAGAGGAAGGAGGTTGCCCAGCACATGCATGGGAGCAGAGCTGTCCTTGCATTGCTGTTGAGTTGCTGTGTTGCTGTAACATCGCTGGAGCATCTTCATCACATCACCCATCGTGGCCATCCTGCTGGCATTGCCCATCACCTGCTACCCATCACAGCCCTGGGATCTCACTGGTTTGCCAGGGGCTCTCCCCCTAGCCTTCCTCCAAGGGCTGAAAGCCACAGAGGTCTCTTATCCGGATGGCTCTTTTTGTTGCATCAAAGCCTGGTTGAGAAGGTGGTCTGAGTGCAGGGTTGGGTTGCTCTGTGTCAGCTAGAAAAGTGGAGGGCTGACCAATTTCTTGCTCTACTCCTGCTACACCTTGCCCACAGTGCCACAGGAAAGGCAGGCCCACGCCAGCTCCAGCACACCTCAGCCTGATCCCACCCCCTTTTATAAAAAAGCAATGCTCCTGTAATAAAGAATTTAATAACCTGCTGTGCCTGTGTGGATAGGAAACTCATTTGTTTAATAGGCAGCAGTTTGGCTTTGTCATGTTCATTTAGTTTTTAATGACGCACAGTTGTGCCAATATTGATTTTAGCTTATAGGGGCTCAAAAAAATTTACTATCTGGAATTATCTGAAATGTAGCCGTTTTATCTGGCAGGTGGGAAGATGGATCTCTCTTCCCCTCGCCGACGTGATGGCACGAGCTGCTTGTGAAGGGCTCCAGATGATCTCTTGCTGGTCCCTGTGTCATCCAGGGCATGTGGCAGCAGCTGGCAGCACCGTGCCAGACCTGTCCCCCCTGCAGGCACAGGGAAACTGAGGCACAGAGAGGGTGGTGCCCCCACAAGTCAACCTTTGCCCATTAGTTGGGCTGGGATTTGGTCAGGGCTCTCTGGCTGTGCTCTGAGAAGGCTCCAGGGAGACCTCAGAGAAAGATGGGAAGAGACTTTTGAGCAGGGCCTGTTGAGACAGGACAAGGGGGGATGGTTTAAATTAAAAGAGGGAGATGTAGATCAGAGAAAAGGGAGAGATTTTTGATGCTGAGGATGGCGAGACCCTGGCCCAGGCTGCCCAGAGAGGTGGTGGCTGCCCCATCCCTGGCACCATCCCAGGGGACGTTGGGGAGGCTCTGAGCACCCTGCTCTAGGTTCAGATGCCCCTGCTCCCTGCAGAGGGGTTGGACCAGATGACATTTAAGGCCCCTTCCCACCCAAACCAGTGTGTGATCCTATGATTCTAGAAGCCTGTTCCACAAGGCCGTTTGGTGCCAGAAGAAAGGCGTTGGTGGAGCAGCCCAGACCTGCCCCCATCTCCCTCCAGCGCTCGGTCTCCGCTCCCTCCGCTCCTTTCTCATGAGTCAGCAGCTCTCGCACAGCCCGTTCTCCCCCCTCCCCTCCCTTTCCTCTGCACGGGGTGACAATTGACAGCAAATCCCATCGACGGCCCCTTATCGAGCGTAATTACTCGGCAGGAACCAGCCGGAATCCATTTCCCCGGCATCTGTGGGCTTCCCGGCGTGACGCGGGGTGATGCTCGGGCTGCCGAGAGCCCCCCATCCCCGCATCCCCCGCAGAGCCCAGCGGAGACGCCTGGAGCATCCAAAACAGCAGGTCCTGGGGGCGGGGCGGGGGGCTCGGAGCGGGGAAGGGGGCTGGGCAGGGATCCCCCCCCCCTGCCCACGTTCATCCCCCGCCTCGAGTCCCCATCCCAAGCCGATGTTTTGCCCCCGAGCACCGAGTGAATTCACCTTGAGGTTTTGCTGTTTCTAAACAGGATTGATTGAGGAGCTGGGAATTATAGCTCCCTAAAATGCCACCGGGGCTTTGTGGGAACACAAGCCGGGAAGCAAACGGCTGATGCTGGGGGAGGAGAGGACAGGGTCTGGCAGCATCGCAGAGCCCCACATCCCCCTCCCCAGGTCCCCACACCCCCCTCCCCAGTCGCATCCACTCCCTTTCACCTCTCTGCCAGGCACCGGCGGCCGCCCGCGCAGCCTGTGCTGGGTGTTATTCATTATGCAAGTCTGTAAATATATTATTTACTATTTCCCCCATTATTATCCATTATTTATCACCTAATCCCGTAGCGCTGGAAATCAGTGCAGCACCTGAAGCACCCCGTGCTTGGAAACTGCTCGTTGGACAATGGAGAAGAGCCCGGGGATGTGCTGAATCCAGGGGCTGTGTTGAGTGGAGATGGTGAGGTGGGGGTGTGGGAGGTGGGAGTGTGGGGGGGCTCACACAATCGTTTTGTTTGGAAAAGACCTTACAGATCCCGGAGTCCAACCACCCCCCAGCATTGCCAGGGCACCACTGCCCCATGTCCCTCAGCACCACAGCTCCATGGGGGGCTTGGGAACCCCTCCAGGGATCATGGGGACTCCATCCCTGCCACCCTCCTGATGGCCTTGGGGAGCACCCAACGAATTGAGGGGCATCTCTGTGGCTTCCTAATTACATCAGGGACCGATGGCTGCTGCAGCCCACCACAGGCACAGGGAGAAGGAGCCAGCAGCCTTGTTCCTGGCAGGCAGGGATGGCAGCTCCAGGCGGGGATCCTGCTCCACTATCAGGGGTGGGGTTTCCCCCTTGCCTGGCAACAGTGCCCCGAGCAGGGCAGACGTGGGTAAGGGGTTGCAGCTGCTCCTCACACACACCTGGAGGGGTTTAACCTACAGCTGGGTTCAATCTGACGGCTTAAAGCAGAGGAGATAAATGAGCTTGAGCTGGCAGAGCTGAGTGGAAGGTCTTGGGAGGTTTGTGCTGGAGGTGGTCAGTGCTTTGCTAGGGAAAGGAGCTGGTTCTTTCTGAAGGATGAGCCTCCAGTGATGCCTCTTCGGGACTGGTAAGATGTTTTTTGGGCTCCACTGCTTTTTGGCTTCTGCTGCTTTTGTTTTTGCTCAATGGCCCCTCTGAGCTGTGGGGTGTGAGGAGTCTGTGCTTCAGTGTGGTGAGTGCAAGGGCAGAAGTGTTGGGGAGAGGAGGAGCAGATGTGAGCTGTGCTCTTAAAAAGTGAGCTGGCGTCTGCCCCAGCCCTTTGGTTTTGTCTTTGGAGTGTCCAGCACAAAAAAAAGTCCCTTTTCTGAGCACCAAACACTGGGACATGTGGGGGTCTGAGGATCAGCTGTGTGTTTATTGCAAATGACTTGGCTGAGGAGAATGGAACTGAGTGGGGGGTGCTGCTGGCAGCCCCAGCCTGGCTCAGTGGCTTGGGGGATGGGGGGGGCAGCAGTGACTGCCTTGAAAACCTCAACTCCTGGAAGCATGTGATTAAGTGACAGTCTTGGATCCAGCCCTCAGCAAACCTGGCTTGTCCCCAGCTGCTGTTCTTGAGAAATGCTCAGGAAGGTGGCCTTTAAATGTTAGGAAATCATATTAAAATGAGCCAAAGCCTTAGTTTAAATTTTTAATCTGCTGATTTAAAAATCAGCCTTGAGGTCTAGACTGTTTGAGGGGGGTGCTGGTGCTGCAGAGCTGGCGTTACTGTGCTGGTGGTCTTGGTGTGTGGGACCAGTGCTGAGCTTGCTGCCACTATCACTCTCCCGGGTCACAAAGGACCTGGCTTTCCCTGGGACCCATCCTGGTGTCTCCTCTTGGCCCTTTCCAGCCATCAGAAAAAGCAAAATTCACTATTGAAGAGTGGAGGAGGAGCACTCGCCGTGCCCAGGAGCTTTGGGGGAGCTCCTGGGGAGCAGTTTGGCTCAGAGGATGGAGTTGAGCTCCTCCCTGGGCCCCATGTCCCACCCCAGGGTAGCTCCTGCACTGTTAATGTGTGTAGCTTCTGGGGACATGCTCGTGATGTTGCTGGTGTGATCAGCAGTGTGATGGGTTTGGGGAGGGTTGGGGCTGCCTGGTACCCCCCCTCTCCCACCTCAGCAGCTCATTGACTACTTGGACCCGTCTGATGGTGGGGACTGGTGGGTGGAGCAGAGTCGTGGACAAGTCACCCTGGGAAGTTTCTGGCCCTTTTTAGTTTGTTCCTAAATAGATTAACTTCAAGGAGAAACAGACTCTGCTCAGGCTGGCTCCAGTGACCATAGCTGGGGAGATTATGTTGCTCTGCTCTCAGCCAGCTCAGAGCCCCCAGCTCTGCAGCCCCAGAATGAAGCATGGTCTTGCTCTGGGCTTGAAGGAAGATCTTAATTGGGCTGAGATGCCCCAAGCAGCTGATGCTGGAAGAGAACTCCAGGCTGGGAAGAGGAGAAGCACTGTCAGGAAGGAGAGGGCTCATTCCTGTTGCTATTTCTTCTTCTCTTGGTATATTTTTTTTTTTAAGGTATCAAATATTTAAGATGTTTCTGTTCTGAGCTGGTTTGAAGGCTCCTTGCACAGCATCCAAGGGCAGCATGGAGCCCTGTTTGATGCCCTTCAAGGGGAGGCAGCTTCAGTCCTGCTGAAAATGGAGCATCTGCCTGCGTGTGGTCCTGCCTGGGGCTGGGAAGCATCCCCATGGCCCAGAGATGTGTGATGGTTGCATCTCACCCCATGTTGCAGTTCTGGAGAGAGGAGGTTGAAAGAGGAGCCAGGGTTTAAAGAGAGGAGTTAACAGATCAGACTGCTTGAGGCCTCCAGCACTGTCCTGAATTAACTCTTCCAGGAGGGCAGATGCTTCTGGGGAAACTAAAACGCCGGTTCCAATCTTAATTACGAAAAGAGAAGTATTGGGGAGCCTTGCTGCTGCCAGTCAATTATCTTCAGAATTAGAAACGTGCACCTTATTGTTAGTCTGGATAGGTCTGGCTTCAGCTTCTGCCCGCGGGAGCTTGTTAAACCTCTGTCTGTGAGGCTGCAGAGCCTCTATTATCCAATTTCTCTTCCTGGTGTCATTGCTGACAGCCTGTGGTTACATCTACCTCCTCTGCCCTTTGATAGGGGAGAAGGACTGAGCTCCTGGAGTCTCTCACAGGCAACACTTCTGACCTTGCCTTCTCCTTGCACTTCCTGGAGCAGGGAGCTCGGAGGGGGCACGATGCTCCCTGTGGGATGCTGCTCTCGTGCTCGGGAAGCAGCGGCGCTGACGAGGAGCCGGTGCCTCGTGCAAGGCTGGTGAAGGATGCCGAGGACGGGCCAAGGAAGCTCTTGGCTGCTGTCCTGCAGCCTCTGGATAATGCTGACGGTCCCCAAAGTGCCTGACATCCCGGCGAAGACTTTTACATTTCAAACAAAGCCTTGATCTTTTTTTGGAACTTGCCTTGGTTTCAGACAAGAGTTTTTTAATTCGAGCCCGGCGACGTATTTTGGGTTTGACTTTGATGCGCCCTCTTCAAGCAGGAGGCAAAATAACAGCTTTCACATCTCCAAATAGGCCCGAGGTGGCTTTGCTGCTGCCCGCGGGGCCGGGGCGGCGGCTGCGCAAGGAGAACCCTTCATTAGCCGAGGTCTCCAGCAGCACCAGTGGGCGTGCTGCTGCTGGGGGCTGGAGCCCCTGGCACAGGGATCAGAGGTTTCTAGAGCTGCTCAGAAGCCCTGAGTGGTGCTGGGAGATTTGAGCATCCTCACCCCTTCTGGAAGAGTATGAGAGGTCACAGCTGCACAGCGTGGCTCAAGGCTGCTGTGTGTGTCGTGATTCCTGGTGTAATTACAAGTGATGCTGCCCCAAATCATAGATCAGGGTTGGGGTTCTCAATAAGCTATGTGATGTTGCTGGATGATCTGTTGCAGAGATGCCCTGTATGGGGTGGGGATGATGCAGCAGCACAGGGTGGGTCACAGCCTCCCACACGGACAACACTTGGCATGTCATGGGGTAGGTGGCAATGTGGGTGCCACCAGAACCTGCTGCCTTCTCTGACCTCTGGGGGTGTGCCAGCGCTGTGTGGGGCAGCCTTCTCCACCTGCTCCTGGAGACCATTGTGGAGGTGTGTGTGTAGGAACTTGCTCCTTCTTGGATGTATATGGGCAGGGGAGAGCTGGCATGGAGTGGGCAAGGCTGTGAGGAAGGATGTGATCTGGTGGGAGTGTTTCTGCAAGATCAAAACTCAACCAGTCTGCCTGGGTGAATATGGGGAACCAGGTACCTGCTCAAGTGGGTAATAAATGGCTCACACCTCAGCAAGATTAATTGTAATAACCATAAATCAGCCCAGGCACCGGGGGCAGGTGGTGAATTTATGGCCCTGGAGACAGGAATTCCTGTTCTTTATGGAACAAAGCCCTGATCCCGCAAGGGTTTGGGAGTGTGCTGAGCGTTATTGTGGCTGCTCCCTGCTGTAGCACGTGTGTCAGGGCCTGGGGTCCAAGCCTAGCACGGGGGGCTGAGCTCACCCCTGGCAGGGCAGCCTCTCTCCCTGTGCTTGTTCCAGCCTGTACTGGGAAACACCTCCTCAAGAGGCGAGCCAGGATTGCAGCCTCCCACAGCACATCGATCCCTGTCATCTCAGTTGAGAATGCCAGCCACGGAGCTGATTAATGCTGGGGTGGGCAAGTGCTGGGTTATTGTTCAGTCTCTCTTCAAGAGGTCGATGGGAAATTTGGCAGTAGCTCTCCAAATACACAACGTGCACACAGGCTTTGTCCCCCCAAGGACTGTGCATGATTTACACGTGCGTGTCTATGATGTAGGGGAAATGCACACCGGTGCCCGGGCACTACCACACGCAGTTGTGTCAGAGAGTGCTCCCTCCATCCCTGCCCTGATTTGACCCAGTGCTGCTGGGCCTGGCTTCAGGCTAAGCTGCTCATGCTTTCGTTTCGTCCTGATCCTTGAAGGTCTCTTGTCTCAGAGGTACTATGTGTGCTCAGGAGGCTGATCCAGCAGTCAGGGTGGATGTTTCCTTCAGTGCAGATGGTGTAGGTCCTTGGGTGTTAATGCTGACTGAGCTGCTCCCCCCCACCTAATGCAGCTAATATATATATATACTAGCACAAAGCACAGACATTTTAAAGGATGTGCATTCAAGGCCTGATCCTGTTGGGAGATCTGGGCTTGAGGTATTGCAGGATCAGGCCTGAAAAGGTGTTGTGTTATCTGGAAGGTGCCACAGACTCGCAGCTGGGGTTAGAGCTTTTATTTTTTTTTTTTTTTTTATTTTTTTTTGAGAACTGTAAAACGTTTGCTCTGACAATCCTATGGCAATGAATTCTGCTTTTGAGCTACCTCGGGGACGTGCTGTGTCCTCAGCCCAGGGACTGGCTGCTGATGCTTTCGGCGCTGCCTGGGGAGCCGGGGACAACGCGGGGTGGGGGGCGTTTCCAAACGCTTGAAGAAGCGAAAGCTGCATCGGGGAGCTGCTGCTTCTTCCACAGCTGAGGACACCGAGGGGGAGGACGAGGACCCGCACGAATCGAGGGGACGCGCCCGCTCCCCCCCGGTGGCTCCGTGCGCACCCGTCCGCGGCCGCTGGGTAGCGCTCGGAGCTGCGCCGTCTCCCCGCCTCCCCGGCTTCGGGCTGCCCCCGGCTCTACCGAACCCGGCCACCGCGGCTCATTCCGCCGCTGAGACGCTCAAGGAGGAGCAGGCAGCCGGCCGGAGCACCGGGAGGGGTCGGCGCGGCGCCGCCAGCCCGCCCGCCTCGCACCGCCGGCGGCTCCCTGCGGGACCCTGCGCCGCCCAGCGCCGTCGCCGCACTTTCCCCGCTCCCTCCCTGGGGGCCGGCGCGCAACGGGGGGGAAACGGACCCCCCAGTCGCCCGGAGCTGCCGAGGAGGGATGTCCTCGGGTAGGAGCTGAGATCCGGGGAGGGGCCGCCTGCCGCCCCCCGCCCCGGGAACCCAAACTTTTCAGCGGCTGCGGTGCGCTCGGCTCCGGGAGCGGAGGGGGCTCGGCTCCCATGGTGCCCGGGCGGGCAGGAGGAGCCCGGGGTGCGGAGCTCTGCGCTTTCCGTCCCTTTTCCTGACGTGGGGCGCAACGCTTGGGGAGGGGCTCGGCTGCCAGCCCCGCTTCGAATTTGGGGGTCCCGCTTCCGCACATCGCCGGAGAAGTTGCACATGGTGGGGGAGCTGCTTGCGGACCTACCCCCTCCCCACGAGGAGCCTTTCACCCCATCGTCTTCGTCTCTCCCCCAGTCGTCTTCGCCTCGCCCCGAGCAGCGCTGCTGCGGAGCTCCCTGCGCCGGAGCCCGGAGAACGCCCCAGTGCCCGGTCAGCAGCGGGGACCGGCGCCGCAGCCACCCGGATTATAAAGTCAGGGAAGTTGCCTCCCCCCAGCCCCGTCTCTGTGGAGCCATGGCCCGCCTTGAGAGCTGGGGGCTGCTGTGCTTCGTGGTTCTCACCCTGCCTGGCCCCCCGGGAGCTGGCGCCCAAGGTAATGGGTGCGCGGTGTCGGGGGGGACGGGGACACCCTCCTGCTCCAAATCCGTGCTGGAGATGAACCGCGGAGGGTTGGGGGGTGGGGACCAGCGTTGACCCCCTCAGCGGAGTCTCCCACCCTCCCGGCCTGGGGGAGCTCTGTGCCAGCCTGGGGGTGGGGGCCGAGGCGACCCCGGAGGTCCTGCCATGGGTTTGGGGTGAACATCATCGGTGCTGTTCAGGAGGCCCCCCCCCGGGAGCTGGGCCCCGGGGCCCGCCGGTGGCGAGCGCAGCGCGGTGTCCGGGAGGGCTCGGCGGGAGCGAGCAGCGCGGCTCTGCCGCCTCCTTCCCCCTGCCTTGTAACTGCCCCTTCGCTGGGGATGGGGGGGGGGATTAAACGTTGCTCCGAGCAAGGGGTAGAGCGTGATCTGGACCGCTCTCGGGAGACTGAGCATCCCCCCGGACATGGCGGGGAGATGGATGCACCCTTTTCACCCCCTCCCGGGGGACCCCCTTTGCACCACAAGACCTGGGGTGTAAGTTTGGGGAGCTCCCAGGGAGCAGTTTTTGCCCTGGGCTTGGTCCCATCGACTTCCACGCGGCTGGTCAAAGCGGGCAGGGGGCTGGGGCTGGAGGGGGGCCCTGCAGCCCTGAGCCCCCGTGGGTGCCCGGGGCTCCCTGCGCACCCAGCCGGCCCTTGGGGTGAGAGGCAGCACCGCTGAGCAGCGCGAATCCCTCTCTGCTCCTCGCCTCCTGGGCTCTGGCACGGCACAGTCTGGTTTTAGCTGCTCCGCTACCCGAGAGGGATGTAGAAACAGTTTGTAGCCCTTTGGGGTGCAGCTGGGGTTCAGAAATGTTGAGGGGGGTGCCTGGGATGCCGTTTCCTCCTTGTATGGAGCTGCAGAGGAGCCTCCCGACTGCAGCGCTGCCACCTCCAGCCCCGCTGCCTGGACCCA
>JAOEGS010019653.1:0-15674 GCA_025447755.1 Corythornis vintsioides | reverse complement strand
TCTCTCTCTCTCTCTCTCTCTCTCTCTCTGCCCCCTTCCCTCGCTCCGCTGCCACCCCTCGCAGCCGCCCATTGTTGCTGCCGGGCGCTGGCAGCCGAGGGCAGCTGTGGCAGCGGGGAGCGGGCGGAGGAGCAGCCGGCGCCGGTTGCTAGGTAAGGACCCGCCTTCCCCCGCTCTCCCCGGGCCTGCGTGCCGCTCGCAGGGGGGGCGAGGAACGCCACAGAGCTCGCTCGCTCGCTCACCTCCTCTGCCTGCTTTTCCAGGAGACCGCAGAGCTGCAAGGTGAACGCCAAAGAGCCGAGAGCAGCGGCGGCGGCGGCTCCCCGGGGCTGGCTGCCCACCCACCCACCCACCCCGCGCAGGGTAAGCTGCTTTCCCTCCCCGCTCCCCCTCGCCGTGCGCCGCCGTTCCAGCCCCAGCGCGGTGGCGTGAGCGCCAAAGTCGCTGCCAAGTAGGAAAATTAAGTTTCGGGAACTACGTGGGTATCGGCAAATCGCCTCGCGTCTGCCCGTGAATATATCTTGAAGCAGCAGTGCGTTCGCAGCCCGACGAGGCTCGGGGTTCGTTGTGGATGGTGGCTGCTGGCCGGTAGGGATGTGAAATACCAATATTTGCTATTGTTGCTATATTTATTTTTTTTTTTTTAGGTTCTCTTCTCCCTCTCTATCGAGTCTGCCCCTCCCTTTGCTAGTCTGTTTAAAACCAGCAAGCTTCATTTTCTTAGCAGACAAAGGTCGATCACAGCTTTTATTTCTGAATGCAAATGTTCTAGGACTTGTGCCAGTCTTGCCTTCATTGATTACAATATAGCTTCTTTCTTGAATGGCGTGCCCCCACTTCCCTTTTTATTAGATTTGATTATTTTTTTTAAATAGAAGGAAGCTCAGGGGGAAAAAAAAAAAAAAGCCACCACACACACAAAAAGCTGAAGTTGGGCGGTGCAAGTTTTTCTATTTATTTAATATTTCAGTACGTTTCAAACATGATTAAAGATTCATGTGCAGAGCAGTTCTAGCACAGCTGCTATCAAGTACAGAGGGTTTGATGCCATTTGTGTGTGTGCATGAGGGTATGTGTTCCCATTGCCCAACTAAGGCTTTTTAAGCTCAGTGTTTGATGATCTTCAGGAACTGCATTATTTCATTCCAATTATTTTTCCTGATTATTTCATACCAGTTATTTTTCCTGATTATTTCATTCCAGTTATTTTTCCTGATTATTTCATTCCAGTTATTTTTCCTGATGGTCCTGGCGCTGTGAATTTGGACGTAAATATTTGCAAGGTTCACACTGAAATTTTAGAATACCTGGGACTGTTTAGAATTAGTTTATAATTACCATTTTTTTTTTACTAGGTATTTTTGAAATGCTGCTTTTGATGGCCTTTAAAGGTCCATAAGTGCCGTGTTTGTGTTTTCTGATGTCTCTTTGGGCACACACACACACATGCTCACACACACTCCCACTCTCTCTTCGGGTGCTAACGAAGGAATTTATTTTCAGTATAATACTCAAATATTAGAGTAATTCCATTTATAGATCAAAGCAGCATGTGGATGTAGATGTACTGAGTTAGGCACAATTTGGCAGATGGTTACACACTTCAGATTTATTACTGCTATGAAATTGCCAGACGTATTATAATACTGCTTCACGTTCTTTATGTAGACAAGTGCATGTGAAAATCTGGAAATTAATGTATTTTAAAGACCCTTTATGAAGAAGCTAGTTCTTTCACATATATATTTGTAAACCAAAAGGCATTCCTGTGCACTAAAAAAAAAAAAATTATGTAAAATGTTTTAATCTGTTCCCTTTAATTTTATTTATATCAAGAAATAATGAAACAAATCCAAATAAGTTTGGGGGTTTTCTCTCTACAACACCAGCCCCGTCCCCTCCCCAAAACTATTAGAAAATAGTGACTGGGATGAAAATAGTTTGAAATTCAGGCCACTGACAGCATTGTATCAGAACCATCTCAGTGTTGGCATTGCATTTGAACTGTTTTACAGCAACATAAACTGAAAAACAACTCATAACTTGAAGCAGTAAAGCAGTATTTATTGGCCGATCGAGCCCAGAGTCAGTAGAGAATGTTTTAGTGAACTGTGTAGGTTAAGAAAGGAATTTAGGAACATATGGCTTGGTGATGGCTAAAAATTAATTTCTTCAAAGTACTTTTTAGAGGCCTGCAGTAGCTCTACAGTACAATGCAAATGAAGTAATAGTTGAGGGGTTTAAGTTGGAGTTGTTATAAAAACACAAACTGCTGCACTGAGAAATTTCAGAGCACTCGGTGATGCTGCTCCGAATTTTGCTGTTTATCTAAAGAGGATTTTTTTTTTCCTTAGGTTGGAATACTTGGGGTTGTTTTATTGTCGAGGACTAGCACTTAAAGGAATATAAAATTGCTTCTGCTGTATTAGTTCATTATTTTGCAGTGGCTTTCTAGAAATGATCACTGTGAAAGGAAGAGAAGCAGAATTGCTTTATTGCTGGTTTATTTCACAGTGAGGATTTCTACAAGCGTGCTGAAAATGAACATAACAGAGCATAAAAATCACGTGTGTGTTAATTGAAGACGGATTAAAAGCTGCTCGTTAGATTGGCAGATTCCAGGTTTTAAATTTAAAATTATTTGGAGTCTGTAAGTTGAAATATAACTGCTGGTGGAAATATTCCGCCCCTCAGATGAATGCCTTCAGGAATTAGCACACATGATCTAGAGCATTTACATTTTGAAAGTGTTTTGTTTTGGACTGCCAGGATTTTCATACAAAATGTTCAGTGCGTGGAATGAAAAAAAAAAAAAAGCATAGGCAATACTTTGCTTAATTGAAATATTTTTAAATTATATATGTATTTTTAAATAGCTGACTAGGATGAAGCTTTGCATCTTTTCAGATTATTTCAGCTAATAATTGAGGTGAAAATAATCCTAAAATATCCTGTTTCCCCCCCAGTAATCCAAACGGATTTTTACCCTTCGAATGGGTACATAAGGTGTTGCTGATAAATGAACAGTCTGTTCTTAAACTCCCACTTATCCTGACTAAAAATACAGCTTTTAGGAGCGATGCTGATGTGGAGAAGGCGAGAACAGGAGGGCAGGGTGCCTGGTTGCAGGCCTGTGAGCAATGCCCAGTGCTCAGCCAGAGCAGCTCGGGGGGAGCAAAGGGCACAGGGTTGGGGTTTGGTGGCATGGTTCTTTTTCGGGGGTGATAAACGGGCTGTGTGGCACCCTTCCTCAGGGTAAGCTTCTTGCAATTCACTGGAGTTCTGCCTGGATCAGCACGGAGGGGTTAAGGGGGATTTTATTGTGGCTGAAGGAGGGAAGAAAGGGACTGGAGCAGGGGTTGCCACTTTGAGATGTGGGTGCAGCCCAGAGCTCTCTTCGTTGCCCGTAGTCTGGGTGAGGCTGTGGGTACAGTTCTGCCTTTGCCCAGCCCGTGCCAAGTACTCACAAACACTTCGTAGCAGTTCAGGAAAAAGAAAAGGGGTGGAAGGAATGCCTCATTTCTTTAGAAAAGAAAACTGAGGGGGGCGAGGAGGAGGATGTGTATCCCTGCCATCCACCCCATGTTTCAGCAGCTCCCTTGCAAGGCAGAATGGCCTCCTGCAATCGGCCTTCGGCCCTGTGGCGCCATAAACCCAGCAGGGCCCGGGTCCTCGGCCTGCGGCGTCCAAAGTCTCCCCTGCACGTGGGGCAGGCACTCTCTAGATTTATCTGCTTCACTCCAGGACAGATTCCGTGGAGTTTGATGGGCTCTGGAGCCATCCCTCCCTCCTTCCCTCCCTCCCCAGATGATCCTAACGTGGTCTCTGTGCACGTCTGTGGAACCGCTAATAAATGCGGCCTGTAACTTCTCACCGGCGAGCAAAGCGGCTTCTGATTTTCCTAGCAACAAAGCAGCAATTTCTCCACAAAATCCCCTGCACTCCACTATTTGAAATTTCCTCGTGACCTCAGGACTAGCAGGATTTCCTTAAAGTTAGGCTTGCCATCTCCAAAATAGAATTCTGTTTTAAGATGGCTTGATTCGGTGGATATGGAGGAATAGAAGGCCTAGAATGAGACCCTTTGCAGCCTGTCTTTTAAAAATGGATACTGGGAAATGTTAGATCTCATCGTTTCCAGTTGCTCTTTGTAAAGCAGTTTTTCCCAGGCTGTTAGTGCTACTGGTTGTTTAGAAGTTGGGCACTTCTCCCTTTTGCATAGGTTGGAAATTTGCTGTGCCACGCCTCCGGAGACAAAGGATCTGATCCAAAGGCCTCGGAAGGCGACAGGGCTTTTCTCCATTGCCTTCAAATGAGTTTGGGTTAAGCCCCAGATGCACCACACTTTGCAGTAATGGTCTGAGTGCTGTTGTGGTTTTCAGGGTCTTGCACAAAACTTTCCAAAACTCAGGAAAATTGTCCATGCAGGGTAGTCCAAAAATGCCCAGCTAAGCACTGATCGAGCTTCACCTCTCCGGTGCTCCCAATTAATTGTATAAAAACCCAATGTATGTTGTTCACAGATTCACTACTAGGCTGGTGCATTCTTTATTTAAATTAGAGCAGCATTTGTTGGAAGGAGAATACAGATTAGATTTAAGGTGGCAATGTACCACTTATTTATTGTTACACACATTAAGGTTAAATTAACCTCAACCGTCTTATCCTCGCCAAGGAAAACGTTTAACTCCTGCCCAATCTCTGCAGTTTCGAAGTGATTTGTTCTTTCCAAACTTGTTAGAGCACAAATAGGAAAGTAAATTGCTTTGGATATCAATTGAAGATTTTTGTGAAGTGGAAGGAAGAAGAGATAAGGAAAAAAAAAAAAAAGAATTTATTATGATAATAACGAATATACCTTTATTAAATATTAATTAAGCCATCATTTGCTGCAGCCTTTGATTGATTGTGTTTGAATTGCTGGCTGGTATTTTGCAACACTTTAAATATAAGGTACACTTAACACACGGCCCCTGTATTCAAATACCTGTCTGCATATTGTGTTTACTGTGGCATTTGTTCAGCTCCTGAAATTCTTTTGTTAATGTAAGCGGATGTTTCCAGAAGGAGAAAGCAACTTCAATTTGAGTAATAAAAGAGTTCACATGCTCTTATAACTAGAAACACTCCTAGGCCTCCAAATTAGAAAAAAAAACCAAACCAACCAAACCAACAAAAACCCTCAGTATTTCAAACTGCTTTTGTTTTCTTTATTTTTTCTCTATTTATTTTTTCTTGTTTTGGGCAATTTCAAAGATAGAAAAGTAAACTGGAGGCAGCTCATCAAAACAAGCAGCACCATCAAATATATTTATTTTAATGTGGAAGGGGGTAGGTGGTGGCACTGAGCAGCTCAGAGAAATACATGGCAGCATTTTTGGCTTTTATGACAGGCCATGATAAAGTTAATTTATCAGAGAGAGAGGTCACTTGGGGGCTTCTGTAAAGGTGATACACCTAATTCTGTGTTTTTGACACAAGTTGCATTATTCTTTCTAGTACATTGCCCATAGTAACTAGTCTTGCAGAATCACAATAGGTGAGGTGATAGAAGGGACTTTGTTCTGGACAGAAAACAGAATTAATCCACATTTTCATCTGCAAGATGCAATAACCAAAAAATTACAGATATTTACAGCGTTTTACGTGGACAGTGACTTGTTTCAGGTCAGGAATTACTGAGCTGGTGAGCACAAAGCTTTGGTACTGACTTTGAAATGTGTTGGCAACGTTTTCAGAATTAGACATTGTTTTTTAATTGCAATTCAGTGTGGAAAGGGGAGGAAAGCTGGCTGATTGCATTCAAGAGATTTTGATCGCTGTATTTGTTTTGCTGTTCATACACAAAGAGCTCTGGTATATTTACTTCTAAATATGTATATGCAGCAAGTATTATTTTCAAAATATTTTGCTCTTTGGCAAATTATTTTTTTCCTCTTTTTTTTTTTTTTTTTTTTTTCCTTTGGTTACAGATTTTTATTTTTATTTTTTCTTATATTTTCATTACCATTGCCAGATGAGATGCATTATCCTATTTGTCCCTAGGAAGCAAAGTGATATATCCAATCCTGAATCAGTGGAAAATCTCCCCCAGATCCCAGAATTTTTGGATTATATCCTCAAACCAAAGTAACATCTCATTTAAAAACCTGCTGCAGGCAGCCTGAACTCGAATGGCTCTTTCAAGAACGCTACAGTTCTGCCTGACCTGAGGGATTTAGGCAGTTTAGCTTTTGTACCTTCTCACTCTGATTGAAACCAAGGCTTGTCAGAGTCCTGCCTCCCTGATTTAAGGATTCCTCCTTCATCAGGAGGGTTGGTTTTGTTTTAATGCAGTGTGAAATACAGGGATGTGTGTGTGGGTTTCTTAGTTATTATGTGAATAAACTATTTATGTCTTTAAATTCAGTTTATTAGTAATTTTTTTTTAATATAGTTATCCAACATAGTTACAAAGATAGATTTTTTTTAATTGAAGGTTATACATTTCTCATTCTATAATTATTACAGAAGGAGGAATTAACATGATCACATGGAAATTTTGTTTCTTAAATGGAGATTTACATTGATGGATTGAAGGTTTAAGGTGCAGATTTACATTTAAATTACATATTACATGACATTTACATTTTAAATTATACTAAAACAATTATTTCTACTGTCTCCTTGGTGCCTTCTGAATGTCTCTATAAAATTATTTCATTTAAAATATAACCCACTCTACGATATCTATGTTTCATACATGAAATCAGAGTATTTTCTTGGTGTGGATGCATTGTTTGGTGTAAATAAAAATGAAATTGGACATGTAATATTTGTGTGCCCGCATTTAAGATGCTGTTTAGTACTTTGAGAGTTGCAATTAATTCTCTACTACACAAAATACTCTTGGGGGGTTGTGTTTAACAGGATAAAAATGGTATCCATGAGGTGCTTATATTTTTTTTGTCTCAATATGCTTTAGGACTCAAAACTTCTTGTTGCTTAAGAGAAGCAGGTGAGGAACAGCACGTTTGAGGGAACTTTAAAGTGTGAGCATCATTCTCTTCCCAAAATAGGTTTCTTTACACTGGCAGCTGAATATGGCTGGTTTGCACCCATATAAGGTTCTGGGTTGCAGACAAAAGCACTAAAATGCCATTATTCTCTAATAATTGCTGCAAGCCTTTTAACTCGGGTGAGTGTGTGAGAGCTTCCCCAGGAGGGGGGTGAAGGGAGCCTTTAATTCTGTAGCTTTCCTTCTCCTCACTGTGTCCCTCCTGAAATACAATCTAACTTAAAATGCAGAGTAATTTTCAGCAGAAAGAGCTAAGGGGCTTTCCTGAAGATCAATCTGAAAAATCAGGCCTGCACTTTAACAGTATATATTGATTTTTTAAAGTTGCAAATAGAAAAAGAACAAATAGAAAAGCCTCCCAATTCAATTAACATCAAGAGATGGAGCTAAGAAATGTGTGTGGCAAGTGCACTTGTGCCACACACTTCATTACAGCTCTGTTAGCAGTGTTTTTGGGAAATGCTTGTAATGAAAAGGTTTATCAGGTGATCAATGGCTGTTTCACCTCTATCTAGAGGGGCAGTTTAAATGTGAAGCCATTCTGCACAGAGTGAGTTTCATCTTTGTGGATAACTAGTTCAAGGCCTGCATAGAGTTTAAGTCCCACTCAAACCACTTTAGATAGTAAACTGTTTTTTTTTTTTCCTTGTCCTTTGTGTACTGTGAGCATCCTGCTGTAGAAAACACTGGGAGAAATACTGGGTACAAAGAATGTTTTTTATTGTGCTCTTGAAACCAATAGGGTTAACTTGCAATAGAAAGATATTTTACAATAGAAACTTCAATCCTGAGAATTTATCTAGCCACTCTTCTTTCATATAATATCTTTTAATTTGTAAAAGATGCATCTTAGGCTATTGTCCAGAAATGAGGTTTTGATGCAGTATTTATATGTGGAAGTCCTGGTGCCCTTGTCTGTAAAAATGAGCAGTAAGTTGGGAGATTCTTTTACACTCAGCTTTGGGTGTAAGAACCTTTTCAGGTTTCCTCCTTCTCCACCTCAGAACCTTTCCTTGGAGGTTGGAGATGTAGCCTGTAAGATTTCATCTGTAAAAAACAGTTGCTGTGTGAATAAACCTCATACAGCATACACATGGAGAATGCTGAGCTGAGAAGGGAGAAGTGAGCTGAGTGCTGCTGCCTGCAGGAGCTGAGGGGTTAAATCCTGCTTGGGGCTAGGTGGCATCTCCTCGTCTAGCTGTGCTGATCTTTATACTGCTGCTTGCCCCACAGCACTTGAGTTTAGCATTTATTTCTTTTTTTACAAGAGCCTGTCCTCTGCTTACATGAAGAGTTTGGTTTCCAGAGGACAGGAAAGCATTCGTGGCTGTGCAGCCTTGGCATTGTGCAGCAAATCAGAGTCAGCTCCAGCGAGCAGGCTCAGTCCCCTCTCTAGAGCTTTCATCCTCAGCAGGGCACAGGCAGGCTGAGTGCCCCAGACACACACGTGATGCAGGGGTGGGAAGCAGAGGAGGATGCTGTGAGCACAGAGCCACACTGGTTCCACCATGTGGACAGCTTTCAGCCAGCTCAAAGCTGTGCTGCCTCAAGATTCCAACTGGAATGATGCTGAGGTGCTGCAGCAGGCCAACTGTGTTTTACTAAATGCTATAAAACCTGGGTGTCCCTCCCCACTTGTCTGTAAGTGTGGCTGTGACAATTAAATCCTGCAGGATTTAATTATAAGCCATGGCAGGCACTTTCCCTCCTCAGTTTCCAGCATCACTTGAGATCAAATGGGAGAAATTGCAGTGATAAACCTGAGGAGAAAAAGGACAAATGTTCTAGTTTGGACTCTTAAGTTGGTCAGGGTTTGTAACTGTAGAGAGGGAGTAAATGCTCCATTTATTTTATTTTGTTTTTCATGCTCTGTGCTCAAGACTTCTGTGTTGTGGTTTTCAGCACTATTTCTTTTCTTTGCTCACTAGGTCAGTTCACACCCAGCCTTTCCAGATTCCCTGCTGCAGGGTGTTGGGCTGTGCATCTCCTGTATGGCCAGCAGCTGCCTGTGCTGAGGCTCAGCTCAGAGAGGTGGATACCTTCAAACTGAAGCAAAGACCTGGGAGCTCTTTGTGTCACACAGCAGCTGCCTTGGTTTGGATGCATTTCTTGGGGAACAGAGGTGTTGATTGCTCCAGGAGTTCACTGTCAAGAGAGGAGATCTGCAAGTACCTCAGGAATCTTCCTCAGGAAGAAGATCCATAGTAAACCAGTGTTGCAGTCTCTAGTCATGGTAAGTTGTTTTAACAATCTAATTCTTCTCAGAAGTGTGAACTTTCCTGTGGGTGTCTTACTGAAACTCAGTGCTTGAAGACAAAAGCAGTGATAGGAAGACTTTTGGTTTTATGAGAAACCATTCCAAGAACTCCCAAAACTCTTCCCAGCTATTGGTGTCTGGCTTTTTAATTTTATTAACAAATGGGATTCTTTCCAAGATACATTTTAATTTTACTTCTCAGTCAGTAAAATTTTCCCCTTTAACACAGAATATGCACACTACAGACTGTGTTTAGCTAGAAGCCAATTTTATTTTGAGTATGTCTTATGAATAAATTAGTATTACTGCTTGTTCCTACTGCTGCAAACAACGTGGTGACTTGGACCTCTGTGGGAGTTTTGCAAATAGTCAATGAGTGCAGCATTAAACCTCTCCCTAAGAATGTCTGGGCACTGAAAAACAGTAATGACAACAAGTTTTTCTTTGAGAAACAGACAGAAGAAAAAAAAAAAAAAGACATCTGGGTGTCTTTTTGCAGATTTCAGAGTTCATATTTTATTTTGTCTAGCAATCAAGATGCATTTTTTATGTCCGTATGCAACTGGGTTTTTTCTTCCACCTTGAACATCATTGCAATGCTGCACCATTTAGTATACCTTAATTTAATTTGTCTCATCTGTGACACAGTCTCTTCTAAAGAGCTCAGTCTTTAGATGAAAATGTAGTTCTCAGGCAGAGAGAAACTGCAGTAAAAGTAGTTGTACAACTAGTTCATCCTATGATTAATAGCAAGAGTTGCTTAGAAGTTAGTCTTTGATTTCCTCTGTTTAATTGTAGCCCTAAGTGAAATGGGTTTTTGATTTATAGAAAATGCAAAATTGGGTACAGAAAGTTTTAAATTACAGTAACAGTAAAAAAATTCCCACAATAATCATCCCATATTGTTTCAATTCAAAAGAGCTAAGGCTTGATTTGTGTGGGAAAGAACCCATAGCAGCCAAGTTCCACATTTGAAACTGGGGAGAAGGGAGGATCAATTACCCACTTTTGAGGGTATGAAAATATGCTTAAACTCCACTGTGTAATACTTTTATCACATATTCCCCTTCTGGAAGGGTACAATGCAGAGGGGTTCAGTGTCCTCTTAAAGTCTTAGCAGCTGAAGTTGAATCAAACAGTAGTTAAATTCCTGAACTTGTTGGAAGTCCTGCCTGGCTGGCTGGTTTTTTTCTTTCATTAGACCACAGTTGCTATGTCTGTTTACTGCACTAATCCTAGGTGTTCAGATTGTAGGTAGCTAAATATATTCAGTATTATTGAAGCTGTGCTGGGGCAAACTATTTGCTTTAATGGGGAGAGACCAAATTCTGCTCTGTTTACAGGGGTGAATGCTGGAAAGCACTGCTCTGACCCAGGGAGGGTTATCTTTGTGTCCCTGAGAAAATGAGCAGCCTTTCCTATTTGCTTTTTTTGTGTACTAAAAAGCAGTTAAAAGTCATTTAAAAAATAACAATGCAGTTATTCTCTTGGCCAACTCACTGATTTTTAAAGTCCTGCTTCACAGTCTCTCCTCACACAGGCTTTATTTGGAAAACACTGAGTTTACAGTTGGAGCATAAAATGCTGCTTCCATTCCATCTGATTTGCCATGACCAAAATGCAAAAATCTAACCATAAAGCCTAGTGTTGCTCCACTTCTGGGCATTTTCAATCCGTGCTGCACTCCTTGGATAATTTATTGTAGTAGCATTTGAAAGTCAGGTAAGCTCTGCTTTTGTGCTAGAGGCTGACAGTTTAATCAAGATACAAATTTAGAAACAAATCAGCACTGTCTTTTATGCAGTGCCTCTAAATCCATGGTAATTGGTACCAGACCCTGGTAAAAGGCAAGGTTTGCTGCCTCATGCTAGCAATACCAGTGGGTATTGCTCCACAGCTGCATCCTGTAAGAAGGGAAGATGCAGGAAAAATTAAAGGATCCCTGTGTGTATTTTTTTTCTGCACTATACCTTTGCTAGGCTGTGAGGATGGTGGAAAATTCCCTTGAATTCAACGTGTTAGGCTGCTGCAAATCTGCTGGGCATTCTGCACCCTTTTCACTGGGAAATATTGGAGTCATCTTTCTAGGCTTTATACTTCTGAGACAGTTCAAAACCCTAAAATCCCCTACTTAACAACATCAGGATGGGGTGGGGAGGCTAGAAGTGCTGCTGTTGAGCTGCTGACAAGGAGAGAGCTTGGGGCTCTCTGCAAACCTGTCCCAGGTGCTCCTGTCCCATCCCAGTGCTCCCTGCATTCCAGGATTCCCCCTTAGCTAGAGCATCTAGGAGCTGCAGAGTGAGGCTGCAGTGCTGTGGCAGCACAGATGGAGTATTCTGTCATTAGGACTGTTTGTTGCCTGTTGGAACACACAGCATATTTCTGCAGTGGCAGCAACAGTTTCTAGGAACTGAGGTCAAAATAAACAGGTTGCAGTTGGATACAGGAACAGGCTGGGAAACAACTTCAAATTCCCTGCTTAGGCATGAGCATAGGCCTAGATAAGTGGAGAAAAGCATCTCATAGCAAGGCCTCATCTGAATTTATGCTGGTCATAAAGTGCTTGAATTTGCTCCTGCCCCAAACTCCCTGCTCCACCCTCTTGCTGGGGATTAGTGCTTCCTTAGCAGCATCCTTGAGCTGCCTCTCTGCAGCCCCCCCTGTGCCTTGGGAAGGCACCACTCAGCTCTGCTGGGCTGCTGGAGGCTGCCTTGGCTCTGTGTTTGCTGACTCAGCACAGACACCCATCCTCTCCAGCAGCTTCACTGCCAGGAGAGACTTGAGGACTCACCTGAGCTCAGTCAGTGCCCCTTCCACCATGGGTAAGTACTTAGCATCAGCCCAAATCCAGAATCCCAAGCCCAGCTGAAATCCTGGCCCCAGAGAGGTGAGCAGAGCTCTAGGCAGGGTAGCAGCAAAAAACCCAGTGTTTTATTTGTGGTGTTTAAAAAGCCAGCAAATCTTTACATAACAGAGACAAATGCTTGTGATGGTTTGGGCTTGAAAAGTGTTGTAAATAGATTTGCTTCCTGACAGAATCAGCAGCAGTCACTTTGAAAGGTTTACTCCTATTTGCCTAGTCACAGTTCATTTATAGCTAATGTAGCTATCTCCTGTTTATTGCACTGCACATGCATAAATACACAGCAGGCTGCTGGGACTTACCAAATGTTCTGCTGGGGTTGGGTTTTGTTTTTTTTTTTGGTGGGAGAGTTAAATGTAATTCAAGTTTCAGTGGTTAAAATAACAAAAAAAAAAAACCCTCAAGGTTAACTTTTTTCCTTTTCAGAAATGAAATAATTACTGAGCTGTGTGGCATGCACACATGGTAAAGAGCTAATATGGATGTGTGCAGTGGCAAATAGAGGTGCCAAGAGAATGAAGATAATTCAGAAGACTAATGTGGAAAGGTGTGTGCTTAATTCCTTAAAGGAAAGAGGGAAAAAGAAAACCTCCCCAGCTTCTGTGCTGCTGCTGTTGCCACCCTTCCTTCCCATCTCAGGAGGAGGGCAGTGGTCCATGTTACAGCCAGAGTAATTCTCAGCCCTTCTTATCTTCTGTCTGCTCCATCCCCCACAGTGGCAGGGAGGGATTCCTCCTACAAGACCTTTTTTTCTCACTGAGCCTTGGGGGACTTGTTTGCTGCCATAGTTTGGAACCCCTCAGTGGTCCAGTAGTATCTTGGTGCCAGAAGGAGGAACCTGAGTTGTCCTCTTGACCTTTTCTTAGGGAAAATTACATACATTAGCAAGATGAAGTTAGGGGCACAGCTGGACAAGAAAAATTCAGCAAAAGCACTCCAGGAACTGATAAAAACCAGTTGCTTTAGGAAGGTGGGCTTTAATAAAAGCACAGCAGCTTTGTGCTAACTGTTTTAGAAGTACTTTGAGGTGGCTTCTCCTAACTCTCTATTTCTTACTACTGCTAGCAAGTTTTTTCCTGTGAGTTCACTGCACTATTTTTAGACTTGAATAATAAACTCTGTGTACCAAAACCTACCCAGGACCTCATGTAAAAGCCAAACAAGCCTTTGCAAAATTCAGATGGTTGAAGTTCTAGGTAGCTCAACACCATTGCTTCCCCATTCCTTCACACAGTGTTGTGCTGATGTTGTTACACTCTGTGTCACAGTAGTCATAAAAACAGAGAAGTGTGTACACATCTATTTCATGGGTCTTGCTGTGCATGGGCTTTGATTTTTTTCTCTTCTGTGTGGAAGCTGCCTGCCTCCACAGGGCTGCTTTTGGTCTCAGCAATATATTTTGGGAGCTGAAAATGAAGAACATATGCAGGAAAAAATAATAATAATAATGGAAATGCATTTACTCCAGCAGTTTTAGCAGCTGAGTTGACCCCCATGAGAAAGGATGTGTCAAGATCAGATACAAGGTTGTATTTTTATTTTTTTTTAAAAGATGTGGGAAAAATGTCCTGAACTAATTTGGATTTTGTTCATACTGAGGAAAAATTTTTGCAAGCACTTCATTCTTTCTCTGTTTTGCACATAGATGCTGTAGGAGGGTTACTCATCAGACAGTAACAATTACAGTCCAGAATCAACTCGTGGATTTCAGAGTATTTGCTGTAAGACTTTGGGCATTCAAGTGCCTGAAAGAATTGTTGACTGAGGAAAAAAAACCCCTCTGCTGTCAGATAAGACCCTCTTTGGGGGCCAAAAGGGTGTCATTGTCAGAGTAAGGACTCTTAGGGAGTTTGATTCAAAGTTGGATTCAAAAACCAGGGCATAGTTTAAATGCTGTAAGTTGTTAAAGCACTGTAGAGTTTTTTTTTTCCTTTCCTGACTGTTTTTTGGGCTGCTGAGATCTGCATTTTAAGCATAAAACATGAGGCTTAGAGATACACTTAGTCATAAAAATAAAGTGTCTTGTAATTGCATAACTGCAGGAGCCAAGGCTTGAGGAACAATACTGAATATCATGAAACTTGTGATTTGATTTTCAAATTAAGCAACATTGATAAGATCAAGAGTCTGTTGCTTTTGTAAAGCAAACGTTCATCTAAGATGTGTTTTGTTCCAAATAGTGAACTGTGTCTGTGGAGTTTGAAATGAGAGCTGCTATTATGTGCTCATCTGCTTGGCACAGTAATTAAAGTATACATTAATGCTTTAAGACATGCATTTAGAAATATGGATTGAAATTAATCACCCTGCCACTATATAAATGGCTTGCCAAGTACAACAGCATATATGTGTCAGTAGAAAGTTGCATGTTATGTATTCTACATGAGTGCAGTGAAATTTAATATTTCAGCTCTTTAATTTTATTACATATCATTTACATATTAAAAATATGTCTGATTTTGTTAAATACAGGGAGGGTATTTTCTTGTTCAACCTGTCCAGGTATTTTTGAAGGTAAAACTTGCACTGCAATAACAGCCAAAGATTAAACTGTCAAGATAAAACTTAAAATTGTTAAGATAACCCAAATACTGCCCAAGGAGTCTCTGAGCAGCATCTGTATGAGCTGGGCAGCAGGAATTCCTGTCTGCAGCATTGGAATCATCTGAGATGACTGTTGGGATGGGACTCAGCACACCAGGCTGGGCCTTTCTCAACTGCAAAAAGGATTTTTCCTGACAGAGGAGCACTTTGGAGGGGGCCCTCCCCTAGTTAAAAAGCATGGTGATTCTTCAGCTGGTAATTGCCTTTATTTTAGGCTTAAGCTTGTGATGCTGATTCCATCTCTTGCCTTCAGAGAGCTGCACAGCATCCTCCAGGGTGAATTCACACAAGTGAGGTCCTACCACCAGTCTGAGACACAGTCTTCATCCTAGAAAACCTTTGTAATAAACAACCAGTGAGAGGTTTGAGAAACCACTGGTGTTACTCCTGGGCTTGCACAGCTCATCAGAGCTGGTTTACTGTGGTTATTTTGCAGGCTACGTGGCCTGCAAGTCAAAAAGCAGGTGTCTGTTCTGTTCACCTTGCCAGAGCCTACAGCTCCAGACAGTGCCTCTGGGCTGCTTTGGAGGGCAGGTGACTCCTCTTCCCTTACAGTTTGGCTCCATGTATGGAGAGCAGTTGGAAAGGTTCCCTGCTGGCTGGGTCACTGCTTTCCCCTGGTGGTGCAGAGCAGGCTCCAGACACAGGCACCGTGCAGCCAGCAGGGGCAGGTGCAGGAGCTTCTAGCAGCACCTTGGTAAAAAGGGCACAAAAAAGAATAAAGGGTGGAGAATTGCCACCCTTGCCAAGTTGTGTGCACTGAAAACATAGAATTGTCAGGGTTGGGAGGGAACTTAAAGCTCAGCCAGTTCCAACCCCCCTGCCATGGCAGGGACACCTCCCACTGGAGCAGGGTGCTCAGAGCCCCATCCAGCCTGGCCTGAGAAACTGCC
>JAOEGS010019652.1:44457-54582 GCA_025447755.1 Corythornis vintsioides | reverse complement strand
TAGATGATCTTCTAGGTCCCTTCCAACCCCTAATATCTATGAATCTATGAATCTATGAATCTATGAATCTATGAATTAAATACCTGAAGGGAGGCTGCAGAGAAGACAGAAACAGTCTCTTTTCACTGGTGCCCAGTGACAGGATCAGAGGCAAAAAGCACAAATTGAAACACAAGAAGATCCCTGTGAACATCAGGATACTGTTTCTTGCTGTGTGGTTGACTAAGCACTGGCACAGGTTCATCTTTGGAGATATTCAAAGCCATTAGATATCTGGTTTAGGGGTTGGACCACATGACCTCCATGGGACCACATGAGGTCTCTTCCAACAATTCTATGATCTTATGACTCTGCCTGTGATGCTGGAATATAATCTAGGATAAGATAGTTATTCTTCCATAAGTGTGAATAATCTCTGCTGGTAGCATGAAAAATGCTTTGTATTGTGATAACTTAGAGTTCCTAAATTAACGCAAATAAATTGACTTAACTGATTATTCTGTTAAGAATAATTACCATGTTGCAGCATTGAATTATTTAAACATATTGGGCTAGAAGGTTTGTCACGTTGGAGCTCCTTGGGGTGACACAAATAAATAAACTTCTGACCATATTCAGTAATAATTAATGTGAGCTGCAGCTTGTATTCTGTTTCCTGATCATCGTGATGTAAACTCAGGTAGCAAATCATCAATTATATAGAATTTTATAAGGTCTGTTGTTCTGTAAACTTGGGCTTAGCTATGTCTTCTTACTAATGAATTTTAATATTAAGTAGCTTGTTCATATTTGTTGGTTTGGGTTGTCTTCCTCCTCAAATACCAAAACAAGTGGTTTTTGAGGGAATAAATTGGATAGGGGGAATGGGAAAACAGTGGGATCCTGGTTTGTTTTTTTTTGGTTGGGTTTTTTTTCAGTGCCTTATCCTTACTCAGTTTCTGATAAAGTTGATAGCAAAAATACAGCAATATTATTTCTATGTCAGATAGATGCTGAATTTCCCACAGTTACTATTTTGGGTTGTTTCTTTCTAGCCTGAGGAAATGACCAGATTGAGAAGCCTCAACAGACATCTCCAAATAAATGTTGACTGTACACTGAAAGAAGTTGATCTCCTTCAATCTAGAGGTATAGAACTGATAGTTTTGCCAATATCTAAATTTTGTTTTTTAAAAAGAGTGTTGCTTTGCCTGGGGTTGGGAGGCTCTACAGTGGCATATGGACAGGCTGGACCCAGTGGGCTGAGGCCAGTTGTGTGAGGTTCAGCAAGCCCAAGTGCTGGGTCCTGTACTTTGGTCACAACAACTCCAGTGCTACAGGCCTGGGGAAGAGTGGCTGGAAAACTGCCCAGTGGAAAAGGACCTGGGGTGTTGGTCAGCAGCTGTCAGAACATGAGCCAACAGTGTGCCCAGGTGGCCAAGAAAGCAAACATCATCCTGGCCTGTATCAGAAATAGTGTCCAGCTGGACTAGGGAAGTGATCATTCCCCATGTGTTCAGCACTGCTTAATGAGGCTACGGCTTAAAAATTGGCTTCAGTTTTGGGCCCCTCACTCACTACAAGAAGGACATGGAGGTGCTGGAGTGTGTCCAGAGAAGAACAGCAAAGCTGGTGGAGGCAGACCCTTATGTTCTAGACAAACCCAAATCTTGTGAGGAGTGGCTGAGGGAACTGGTGGTGTTCAGCCCCTCGGAGAGTGAGGGGAGACCTTATTGCTCTCTACAACTACTTGGAAGGCAGTTGTAGCGAGGTAGGAGTTGGTCTCTTCTCCCACATAGCAGGTGATAGGACAAGGGAAAACATCCTCAGGTTGTGCCAAGGGAGGTTTAGATTGGACATTAGGAAAATATTTGTCACTACAAGGGTTGTAAAACTTTGGAACAGGCTGCCCAGGGAGGTTGTGGAGTCTCCATTCCTGGAGGTATTTAAAAGATGTGTAGCCCTGGCACTTAGGGACATGGTTTAGCTGTGTTGCAGTGTTAGGTTAATGGTTGGACTCAGTGATCCTAATGGCCTTTTCCAACCTAAATGATTCTGTGATTGTAATATTGTACATGCTTCAGTGTGAATATTTGCACTCTTTAAAGTTCAATTTTTATTACCTATATCAAATTATCTCTAAAAAGGTGTCTTTTTCAGTTGCAATCTGATAAACTTCACTTGCTAATACTTCTTTTGGCCAAGACAAATTTCATTATCAAGAAGGTGGTGATTTAAAAGTGACTTTTGTCAAGACCAAATGAAAAAAAAAATTTACACTCCTTAGTGAAGGTTCTTTACTTAAGTTTTTAACTTTTTTTCTGACAAAGGCTCTGACCAAGTAATGCAAAACAGAACTAGAGGTTGCAGACGAGAAGTTGGCAAACAGAAATCTACTTCAGTCTTTAGGAATCCTCTTTCTGCAACAGAAGCTTGGCATAAATGCAACCAAAGAGATTAGAATAAGCATATGTCTCCTTTTTCACCAAGAATGTGTCCCACAGAAGGATTTACCTTTCCACAGATTTTAAAGCAATACAGAACATTGAGCTGAAGTTGATTCTTCAATATGGGATTAGCCTAGAAGCTGTACAAAACTGGAAATATGTGACAGAATACTCAGGAAATAGCTGATGTTTAAAATCTGAAGTCTGTAGATAAATCTGAAGTCTGTAGATGTTTGTGTCAGTGGCTTAAGCATGTAAATAACCTTTGAGTTATGTCTCCTTACTTTTCTAACAGGGAACTTTGATCCGAAAGCCACATGTAACTTCTATGATAACATAGAGCCTGGTCCTGTTGTGCCACCAAAGCCATATAAAAAGGGTAGGTCAACAATCAAGCATCAAGTTACCTAATCTGCCTTGAGAAAGCTTTGGGTTCTCTTCCTTCTCTCTATAAAAACTAGCAATTAGAAAGATAGTGTCTTTTATGGATTTGTACAATTTCTATGATTAGCTTTCAGATTTTATCTGTCAACTCACTGGAGATCAGTTTTAGGGCTGGTGTACTGTAGTCTGAGCTTGGCTTTTAACATGGAGCTGTCAAAATAATATGGGGGTTTTCCTCCTAAAAATAGACTGCTGTACATAAACCTGTGAAGTCATTCCTTTACAGGTTGATGAACAAACTTTTCAGTATGTTTTAAGCTATTAAACCTATAGTAGTACCAGTGAGTTAACAGTGGTGACTGCTCTTTTTGTTTTTAATATGTTTGAGTGACCCTTTACAGATATAAAATACTTTAAATACTCAATTTTACAGACTAAATTAGAAGTGCTTTAGCAACAGACCTTTAATGTTACCTGTGTAAAGGTTTCCATGTTCATTTTAAAATAGAATGTTTAATGAGGTGACAAACCCAGTAGTATGATCTTGCCTATCACCCTTGGCTTCTAAAATAAGAAAAAAAATGGTTTCCTTTTGCTTTTTTTTTTTTTTTTTTTTTTTTTTTAGAGCATCAAAACAGCTCCAAACAGACTTCACGTACTCAACCAAGAGATGAAGATTTTGAAGGGGCTCCATGGAATTGTGATAGCTGCACCTTTCTAAACCACCCAGCCCTAAATCGCTGTGAGCAGTGTGAAATGCCACGGTACACCTGAAAACCATGAAGGGGCTGCATGGGGTTGAAAACAGGCTCTTGAGCCAACAGCTGTAGGAGGAGGAAACATGGGGAACCTTTCAGTCCATCTGCCCAGCCTCTGCTAGTCAACAATCTCCATATTGCAAGGGGTGGGAGTCATGTGTTAAGATGTTTCTGCTTGTGCCACACTAAAATAAATTAAGGGTGAAATTCTTTCTTAGCCCCTTGCAGTGAGCAAAGCAGAAAATAGAACCTGAAAATGTAAAAGGATTAATTTTGTGAAGAATGTATACAGGAAAGCAAATAACTACTGGTTTTTAGTCCTGTGGTTATAGTTACTGCTTAGTGGCTCTAAAAAAAAAAAAAACCAAAACAAAACAACAAAACCCTTGACAAAACTGTTTAAAAAAAAAAAATTGCAGACTTTTAGTAATTGTGTGAAATGTTATACTTAACCAGAAAAACTGAAGAGCCAGAATTTACTTGACCTGGCCACACTAGCTGGAAAACAAAGGCTCCCTGTGCTTCTCGATTGTAAGCTACTGAAAAAGAAGACAGAAAATGCAGATAAAATTTTGCAATCTATTAAAAGACAAACAAAACAAAAAAAAACAAGGAGAAGGGTATTTGTTAATTGCTGCTTTTTTTTCAGGGTAACTTATGTCTACAAAAAAATTACTGTTTGAAATTGTAACCTAAGGTGACTAAATGAGAGACCGTATGAGTGTTACAGAGAGTTTAATTAAAGGTAAATTTTACAATCCCTTTTGCTTGTACAGTGCTCACCTGGCTGTGTCAACACTGGTAATAAACTATGAATGAATTCTACTGTATTACGGATGAAAATACTGCTGCATGCTTTTATTAGGCTGTCGTGTTTCAGAGCTAAAAGTATGCTTTTATATACAACAGTCTTCTAAGCCTGTGCTCTGTAGCAGCACAGTGACATATGCCAAACACAGACTACTCCAAATTTGATTTGGAAGACTTGAGCTCAGCCATGGTTGTGTATGAGAAGTTTGTACCCAGTTCCTTAGGCCTTTTCAGCTTCCAATTTGTGGTGAATTCATGATGTTTACAGCACAGAAGGTACTTTGTGCCCCAGTTCAAAGTTAGCTGAAAAATAATTTGTCAATTAGCTCTTCAGTAAAGGTTTATTTGCACATTGTTAATAAACCATCCTCTATAAAATAACAGGTGCCAGGTCCTGAAAAAGTACACACTGCATTATTTTTATTTTAATCAGGAGATATTTTCCATAGGAAAATCATACTGAAAATCATACTGGTACTTTTATGCATATGATCCACTGTATTATAAAGGTGATGTTCAGTTTGAATGCTTCAGGTTGCTGTAATAAAGCACTCAATACTTGTGAAATCAAACTTGGGTTTGGGCAGCTGAATGCTTGTGTTACACAACTGTACGACTGAGTAGGATGTTCTTGTGGACTGGTCAGAAGCTAGTGCAGTGCATTTGAATTTTTATGGTATAACTTTGCCAAGATTCAGAGATTAAACCAAGCATGTCAGCTGAGCTACTGTAATTGACTTTGCAACTGTGAGTCTAAACCCTACCAGAAGAGATTTAAACTACTTCATTTGAAATTGTTCTTAGCTCATGGCAGCCACCTCCATATGGTCAGTTTCCACAATTCACTTGCTGTGTGATAACATGTTAAGTTGTGGAGAACAATTGTGTCTGAATCCTTAGTTAAAGTCAAGCAGTGTTTGTGAGGGGTGAGTGGATGAAAACTCTGCTATGTTGCTCTGGTGTCTCCTCTCCCTGCAGTGTATAAAAATAACAGTAAAAACAAACTGTCATCTTAGATGAGGAACCAATATTTTATCTGCCATTTTTCAAAATGTTCTTGCACTAATTGAATGTTCAGCATAATTTAAAATAAGCCAATAGATCTACAGCAGTGTGCACCACTGATGAGCAAAGTCAAAGGCATCAGAGCTGCTTTTCCTCCTTCCTCTCCTCCTTCCTCCCAATTTATGTGGGAGCTCATCACATGTGGAAAGGGGTAAAAAAGCCACTGTCAAAAGAAGTTAGAAGGCAAATACTAATTTTGTTCACCTAAGTGAACAGTTTGACAAAACAGATAACTAGAAAACAGATGAGCAGAAAGAAGCATTATACCCAGGATAAGCAGTGCCATTGCTGTTATCAGCTGTATAATGAATTACACAAAACAATACCAGTAACTTCATGGCTTTTCTATTGTGATGCCTTTGCCTTTGTATTATTTCAGTTTTCATTTGTACTTCTGTTGAGGTTCTAGAAACATTTGGTTTTGCTTCAGTTACAAAATGATGGCTCCTGAAATGAGAGTCAGCAAATCAGAGTAGGTGTGTCATGGCTCCACCCAGCTGTGCCATTTCAGACAGAAGAGAGTCTGCTTTTGAAGGGCAGTGGGGAGGGGACAGGACTGCATGCAGACCAATAATTCCCTGAACTGTAAGAAACTTGCTGAACTTAGTCTTAGCTTCACCAGAGGAAGAGAAGGAAGGCTGCTGTGACAAGATACTTCTTGGAAGACTGAGTGCCATTCAATTGCAAATGGATTCCTTTGTACTAATTTTTCCTTCAATTTTTCAGTTACTCTCATTTGTTGCTTGTACACAAAAAAAACCCCAAAATTCAAACAAACCCCAGACTCTTCAGTTGTATTTTTACTTTGAAATCCCCACAGTCAAACAATAATGGTGAAAACCTCATGTGGTGCTTGAATATTTCTAGTTTGTTAGAATGTAAATTGTATTTTGAATATTGGAGAAGATCCATTTACCTTCTGAAGGTGTTCAGACCCCAACTGAATTGTAGATGATGCCAAAAAAAAATTGATTTATGTAATATTTATTGAATGACATAAAACCCTAATGTCAGCTGGCATACAAAATGCACTGTATTGTGTACAGTTCTGTGTGTGTGAATGGTGGGATGATGATGCCATTTTGCTGAGTTAATGCACTACTTGTGTTTTCTTTCTTTCCTTAACTACTGAGCTTTCCCTCAACCACACTACTAGAGTGGTGAACTTTGTAACTGACTTGGACATTCAGATATTCAAATGCTTTCACTGATCATTGGAATTTTATAAAGCTTATTTTATATTTACTGTGCTATTAAGATGAATTCCCTTTAATTATAGAATACTACTGTAGTACTTTAAAAGTCTATTTAGAGTGAGGTTTGTGGAAAATTATTAAGAACATAGTAAACAAGAGAAATCCTGACCTTTGGATCTACTTTTGATTTGATGTAATTATTAGTCTTGTCTGGGTGAGGAGAAAAGGGGTGGGAAGTCAAGCAAAAGGAAGTAATTTGTAAAATGTAGTCTTAGATCAGATTGAATTGTGTATCTGTGTGTCTGTGGTATGTGTGTGTGTTTCCCTTGCACAATGGGCAGTATGGTGAAAAGGTGTAATAATTCTTAAAAGAGCTGGTCTCAGTACTTTCTGATTATGATATGCTACTAAATCACAATGTTTTATTTTGGGGTTGGTTTTTTTTTGTTTTTTTTTTTTAAGAAACCCAACTCTTCTTTCAGTTACTTCTATCTGTTCCAGTTATACATCTCTCATTTCAATTTCTAAGTACTTTTACATTTAATATTGATTGTAAAACCCCTTGAAACCGAAATAAAAATACTTGAGTTGAAATGGGGAGAAAAAAACAATAAAGAATGTTTTTAAAAAGAATGTGAGAATATTAAATATGTTAAAAACAAGCTTGTCATCAGGAATATTACTATTTTTTTTTTAAATAAAAAAATGTCAGTGGTATACCCTAGAATGTGAAAATTACTGTCCTGACAAGAAGTGGACATCTGGACATAAGCAATTAATCAGCTTGTTTGGTACTGCAGAAGTTACGTGCTGTATACTACAGTGACTTTAAATCCCATAAAGAAAGAAGCCATGCACAGCTGTCACATCTCATAGTCAGTACTGTCTCTGTGCTGCTGCATCTGTTTCAATGTCAATATTCTGTGAAACTAGCCAGGACTGAATTTTGCCAGATTTCTTCACTTTGGGGCTTTTGTTGCTGTTTATGTCCATAAATATTAATGCAGATATTTTTTCTTGGTTTTGGATAATCAGAAATCGATGGAGTTAATGCAATATTATAATCCTGGGTTTTCAGTACTTTAGAAACCAATTTTTTTAAAATGTGTTCTTGAAACTTATTTATTTATGGTGTCACCAGTGTATCTAATCCATATTTCCTGCTGTGTGAAACCCTGTTAAATTTTTTCATTAAAAAAAAAGCAAAACAAAACAAAAAACAGAACCAAACCAGACACGATCTTGTTTAATCCTGTATATATGGTGTCTACATTCTAGATTTGTGTATGCTGTGAATGAACTTATTACTAAGAGGTGAAATTGTATAAAAGCATTCAGAGGCTATGCATGCATGGTACCTCCAGAAAGTGCATACTCCAACTTGCAGAGTCCTGCAAAAATAAATTTAATAAAACTAAGCAAATATCACATCCTGCATTTGTTCTTGTATGTAGTAGGAAATGTTTTTCTAAAAAATAGAGCCTTCTTGCTTCCATAGTCTTGTTTCTCATCTTCCACTTAAACCCATAGCTACAGCTAATTTGTTTCAGTGACTCTTGGGGTTTTCTTTTTGGTGACCAAGATGATTCTTATGAGGCAATTGCTGGATATTGAACTGGTGTCCAAATCCTGTGAATTTGGACAGCTTGTGTAAGCAGGAATCTCGTTTAGATGGTGGACATTCTCTGCAGCTTCTGCTGTAGAAACAGGACAGTTTTGCTCATCACTTTTGTCTTTTTAATGAAAAGTTATTAAAGGAGGAGCTTTACCTACTATAGCAGTTGATCACCTTTTTGTAGCCTCAGTTGCAGGCATTCCTGCCTACCCTCAGTAGTACTCAGTATGGATTACAGAGTCCACCTTCTCCTGTAACCTCTTACAGACAGGTGCTGCTCTTGGAGAGGGTGGAGAATTTGAAATGCATGTATCAGTATGCAGGCAGTTTCTGTTCATTGCTATTTTTCTTAATTATCCTGGTTGTATCAGCACACCATAATCTAAAACTTGAAAGCTCCATAGCAGTGCTACAGCTGGATTTTGTTCGTGCAGAGCTTCAGTTATTAACACATTCTGGTCTAACAAACCTACTGCAACAATGATATTTAGCTTTTGTCAGCAAATGTCTAAGAATTTAGTTTTGCATTCTTCATGCTAAATTGAATTTACCAAAATGTCATGGTAGATTTATATTTTAATCAAGCATTCAATTCTTTCACTTTAGAAATCACTTCAGTTGAATCTTTGATAGATTTTTTTTTTTTTAAGTTTCAAAGCTTTTAAAAGAAGTTTGAAAATGTACCTGTAAAATAGGTTATGCTGATGGAGAACAAAGCCAAAAAATCTAGCAATTCCTAGTGGCCACTGTGGTGTTGTTGTTTCCCTGAAGTAATGAGGTGAAGGATCTGCCTGAAATAATTGTGTAAAGTTAGTTGATTTATTCATAAAAATAACTTGGCTTTGACAATACTGCACTGTTGTTAAACCTGTGATGTTTAGAGAGATGATTTCTCTTGTGATCTGGTAAGTAAGCCAGGAATTAAGTGTGGCTGCTTCTAATCAGTCCATCTGATCCATAGTGCTGGGTAAGTCCTGAGTCGTCTTTAATTGCACCCTCTCTGATTGTAAATACATGTTTTGGAAAGTGATGACTTTAAGTTATCTTAATTTCACTCAACAGCTGGACCCAAATAATCATATATTAAATGGTTTATTTCAGGAAAAATATTTTCTAGATGAGGTAGGTTATTATAGGTGTGAAAGTGATATTCTGATTCTAGACTGGTACAGCTTCTCGGTGCATTGTGTAATAACTGGCATTGAAATCTGCTTTTGGTAGCAGCGTGTCTGGAACCACTAGTGGCCAACTGCTGGGCTGGAACAGGGTGCATGGCATCTCTTCAAGCATTTCATAGCCACATACTATGGTCCTCTGCCCTGTGCTGTGGCATGCAACCAGTGAAGCACTGGGGGTTACACTGAGTTGGTGGTGGTGCCCTGGTGTCACAGGACAAGCCAGGGAGAGCTGGCCAGCTGGCATGCTGGGTTATACTTGCCCACTGCACAGGGCCGGCCTTCAGCTGACTCACCTGACCTGGAGATGTTATGGTGACAGGAAAGTTTGTTGGCCTTTTGGGAAAGAATAATGAAAAAAACCCAATACTAACCACCCTCCCCAAAAAAAAACCAACCCACAAAACAACGATAAAACCCAACAGAAAGAAAAGAAGAAAAAAAAACCAAAACAAAAACAACAACAACAAAAAAAACCAACCAAAAATCAAAAAGAAAAATCCCCAAAAAACCCCACCACCACAACAAGAAACCCTCATACCAAAAAATGACCAAAGACTCCCCACCCTTGTGGAAGAGATGGTTCAGGGGGTGCCTGGGAGCTGTGGATTTTCGTCAGCTGAAGCTGGGGCTTCCCTACCCTCCAGCAAAGGAAGTAAGTCACACCTTCATGAATATTCATCAAAAGCTCTGAAA
>JAOEGS010019652.1:8653-32020 GCA_025447755.1 Corythornis vintsioides | reverse complement strand
CCCTCTGGATGTGACCATCCAGCCAATTCCTTATCCACTGTACAGTCCACCCATCAAATCCATATCTCTCCAACCTGGTGAGCAGGATGTTTTGGGGGACCATGTCACAAGCCTTGCAGAAGTCCAGATAGATCACATCAACAGGTTGTCCTTTGTCCATGGATGTAGTCACCTTATCATAGAGAGCCACTAGATTGGTCAGGCAGGACCTGTCCTTGATGAGCCCATTGCCTTCTATTTGTCCTGTTAGACCCTCTAGGAGAATCTGCTCCATGATCTTCCCAGGCAGAGAAGAGGTGAGGTGACAGGGCTGATAGTTTTCAGGGTCCTCCTTTCTACCATTTTTAAAAATGGGTGTAACATGTCCCTTCTTCTGGTCCCCAGGGTCTTCACCTGACTGCCAAGACTTTTCAAATATCATGGCAAGTGGCTTGATGACTACATCAGCCAATTCTTTTAGGACTCTCGGATGAATCTCATCAGGTCCCATGGACTTATGTATGTTCAGGTTCCTCAGGTGGTCACAAACCTGATATTCACATAAAGTGGGGGGGGACTTTACCAACCTGGTCCACACCTTGCAGTTTGACTAGGGGACTGTTGGGAGAGACCTTGTTAGTGAAGACTGAGGAAAAAAAATTGTTAAGATTCTCAGCCTTCTCCTCATCCACTATTGCCAGCCCACCATTTTTAGTCTTCAGGGGTGGTATGTTTTCTTTTTTGATTGACATACCTGAAGAATCCCTTCTTATTATTCTTAACATCCCTTGCCAAGTTCTTCTCCAACAATGCCTTGGCCCTCCTGACCTCATCCCTACATAATTGGGCAGTATCCCTATATTCTTCCCAGGGTATTTGTCCCTTCTTCCACCACTTGTGAAGCTCCTTCTTGCTTTTTCTTTTGACCAGCAGGTCTTGGCTTAACCAAGCTGGCCTTTTCCCTTTCCTGCTTGATTTCTTGCACCTGGGGATCAAGATCTCTTGTAGTTGCTGAAGAATGTTCTTAAAAATCTGCCAGCTCAGTTCTGCCCCCTTGTCTCTAAGGTCTGTTTTCCAAGGTATCCTATTAACTAACTTCTTGAAGAGCTGGAATTTTCCTTTTCTGAAGTTCAAGGTACTGACTGTGCTTTTTGGCTGAGCTCTGACTCTAAGCAGCATGAATTCTATCAGTTCATGGTCACTGCCACCCAGGCTGCCTCCTATCTTGAGATCCCTAATGAGCTCATTTCCATTGGTAATTACTAGATCAGGTATTGCTTCCCCTCTGGTGGGAGTGTCTACTTCCTGCCTCAGGAAGTTGTCATCAAGGCACTCCAGGAGTCTCCTGGATTGTCTACTGCTGGCTGTATTGCTTTTCCAGCAAATGTTGGGATGGTTGAAGTCTCCCAGCAGGACAAGAGCCTGTGACCTTGATACTTCCTATAGTTGGAGTAGGAACACTTCATCAAGAGAGTTTCCTCTTGATAGGGTGGCCTGTAATAGACCCCAACCACAAGGTTCCCCTTGTTGCCCTGGTTTCTAATTACTACTCATAAGCTTTCAACTTGCTGGTATGCATTTTCTGGGGATAACTCATCACATTCAATCCTTTTCATAACGTATAGGGCAACTCCCCCACCCCTCTTTCCTCTTCTGTCCCTTCTCAATAACTTATATCCATCAACAGTCACATTCCAGTTGTAAGATTCATCCCACCATGTTTTAGTGAAGGCCACTATATCATAGTATTCTATTAGCATAGTGGCTTCCAACTCCTCTTGTTTGTTGCCCATGCTTTGTACATTCGTGTAAAGGCACCTCAGCTGGGCCACTGGCTGTATTGTCTCCCCAGGGAAACACCTCTTTATTCCATTAATGTGTCTCCCTGATGCTTCCTTGCTGGCAGCTACTACCTGAGGGGGTCTGGGACATCTCTGCAATTCCCTGACTGCATTACTTTGTCCCCAGCATGCTTCTGGCCAACAGACTGATAGCCCTTGCTAGTCCCATTTTGTTCCCACACTGTTGTGTCCTCCCATGGTTTGCTACATGGCAACCTGGTGACATTACCCCCTTCCCCCTTCACATCTAGTTTAAAGCCCTGTCAATCAGCCCTGCAATCTCCTCCACAAAGATCCTCTTTGAGCTAGTGTTTAAAAGGTTTGTACCATTGAAGGTGTTTAAGGCCAGTGGCCACTACAAGAAAACATCTTTGGCAACATTCTGCAGTGTTCTGTGTAAAGTACCAAACCATGAAAAAGATAGCTAAGCATCTGACATCTCCTCAGAAGTTGCAGGATTTTGTTATATCGAGTCTCAAACAAAGCTGATGCTTGTGAAATTTTAGTGAAATGTGAGATGTTCCACACAAAGGTCTCTGGTGCAGTTGGAGTTGATGGGGGAGGAAGCAGAGCAATGGAGAGCTGAAGATGTTTCAGTTTACAGCTGGGAGGTTACTCAGAGACTGGTGACACATGGATTTAGTCATCCAAGTAGTACAATCACATGGGTGTTGAAATCTCTTCAGACAACAAGGCAAAACAAAGCAAAAAAATCAGCTGCATCCGAGAGTCCACTAAGTCTCATTTTTAAGAACCTTAAATAAGAAAGAAGAAGCATTAGAAATGTGTAATTTACTTTAAACATTAATAGCACTCTATAACCCAAATCAGCTTTAAGAGGAATACAGTACAACCATCTTTTGTTTTCAATTGAAGCAATTATAAATTAGATGCATCTTGTGACACCAGTTAAGCCAGCACTTAAGTGTCTGGGATGTGCATATAGTGGGAGAGAACAGACCACACTATTAAGATGGGTAAATTTTTAACAAGTAGAATTGAGGGAAGGTATTCTTAAGCATTTTTTTTTTCTGAATATGAGTTCAGCTATCATAATTTGGATAAATATTATTGCAACTAACTTGTGGAACTGCACAGTGATCCCTATATAGAAATTAGGCAATATGGAAGTAAATATCTAACTAACTAGCACAATAAACTAAAGAAGGAAAATCAGAATTAAAAACAAACAAATGCAACAAAAAACAAAGGGTATTTGAGCAGGAAGAATGCAGTATACTACTATCAGTACTGACACCTTATTCTGTGAGAATAAAGTCAAAGAACTTTATACCCCAGGCATCAAGTAAGATTCCATATATAGCCAATCCTCACAGAGGTGCCAGTTCAAGCATGCAAAGGCATTTATTTAAATTTAAGTCTAACAAACTCAAGTATCATTTTCAGCTAACTCCCCCCCCCAAAAAAGTACACCTACAGAGTGAGTTAAAATCTCTCAGATGTCCACTTCCAAAAGTAGTGTGAAAACCTTAACAGAATCTTAGCATAAGGTCTCCAGTGAAAACACAGAACATGTACTAATAGTGAAATGAAAAAAAAATATTGGTCCTTTCCCCTGTTAGAGAGAGAATGAAGATCATAAAAGATACAAGTAATTGACTTGATTTTGTTGAAACTATGAAATGATACCATGCAATAAAGCATTGTTCTTCATATTCAGTCATCAGGTGCTGCATGAAAACGCAGTTTAGCAGTTCTCTAAATAGAGTTTTTGGCATGGTAGTGTTCTCTATTCTGCCACAGCAGATTTTTCCTTCACATTTCAATAGTTTTTAAATCATGGCCCTGCCCTAGAGATACATGTTAAACAACAGCACTGTTGCCATGCAAGACTTACTGCTGTTTCAGCACATGAAGGATGAATTCAGTCCTCAGTAGGTTCAATCCTCAAACCTACTATACTGATGACTGTGTTGAAGTTCTAGTGTTTCATTAAAAGATAAAATGTAACAAATTAATTAATGGAGTTCCTGTACTAAATTAGAAGGAAAGTCTGGTCAGCTGGTTCTGGCTTTTAAAAGCAAAAAGTTATTTCCCAGAGTGAATGCTATGAAGGAAGCAGCCCAGCTCCAATTAGCACACAAATTCCATATGTCACATTCTACCCTAACATACAGATGATCAAACCTGTACATATCATCAGTGAAGCTATTCCTTTTTAGAATCATAATTTTATAAACAAGTAAGGGATAGAAATTTCTTGTAACTTCTCCTGTCCCCAAGCTTATTTGCCATGTAAATAATATGCCAATATATCGGTATATAGAGTAACTATATTGGTATATATAATAACCATATATATATATATTAACAGCAACTATATCAACCACAGAATCAAAGATTATAATCAGAATTGTAAGGGACCTTTAGAGACCATCAATCCAAGCAGGATTGACTAGAGCACATCACATAGAATAGCATCCATGTGGGTTTTGAAAGCCTCCAGAGAAGGAAACTATAGTTACTGTTATCTGATAATAGTTACTGTTATCTGAAAACAAGAGCAAAAATAGGTTCTGAAGGCTAGAGTGAGTTGAGTATGTTGTGCCTTGCACTTGTAGGTCAGAAAGGCACTAACAAACTTAGGGAAGGGAGAAAAAAGAAATTTTTTTTTTTGAGCTCCAGCAGTACAAGTTTAGATATTTATATGCAGGTTACTGGTTAGATGTTTTTAAAAAGCAATAAACCCAGAATTTAAGGTGCTTATGTGCCCACTTAACATTGATCTTCATATTATTTTAGGTTTACCCATATTGTGAAAAAAACTGACCTGGAATTAATATTTGAGTTTCTTAGTTCACCTTGTTAAAAATTTACCCACTTATTTGCAGATGCTTTTATTTTATTCTTCATAATCAAGATTGTTCTCACTCACAGACGCATTCCAGAGTTAGTAAATCAATGTCAATATATTTTTCAGTTTGATTTTTGCCTAGCATGAGATTAGTTTGATTTTACATCTCCTACAAGCTCAGTCAGTCTTTTATACATGCAAGGAAAATTTCAATTGAATAGTTAATTCAGGTTGAATGAGTAGACAGAAAATACAAACACATAATCACAAGAGCATGCTAGAGTCCTCAATTGTCTGTTTAATTAAACCCCCCTGCCTATCCTGCCAAAACCAAAACCAAAAAAAAGAAAGAAAACTAAACTATCACCCCTAAAAAGCTTACTAAGCAGGAACAATAGATATACTGTAAAATATTTTCTTTGGAATGAAATTCTGACACACAGAAACAAAGAACAAATGATATAGCCATATATATTTATCTTTCTTACTACAAAAATATCTTAATGAAACATCTTACTTCTGGCATTAGAAACTAACATTGTCATCCATATTAAGAACTTTCTTTTAAAATAAAACATATATTAATAAGCTGAAGATGCATCTTCATTGCATATGCACACAGTCCCTTACACAGTTTTGCAGACAGGCCTTTTAAGCCTCTTCTCATGATATAAAATGAATACAGTTATCCATCAAGAGCAAAGTATAAAAAGAATATTCTATAGATTTAGCAGGTAAAGATTTCTAACTGTACAATAGTTCCAAGGAGATCAGAAAAATGAAAGGGGTGCATGAAGCTTTTCATGGACAGAAGAGAAGTCTTCACATCCACTTAAGGATGGAACCTTATTCTAACTGCAGTGCACACTGTCATGCAGGCAATGCAAAACTCTGCTAGGCTGCTCCAACCTATATCTCTTCTATAAACTGTGTACAGTCTGTGTAGCTAGACAAAGGGTTGGGGAAAGGTGAAGGTTTCACGTGCACTGGACAACTATGAATTTCATGGCACATGAGGATGAATTTGACATGGCATTCACCTGGTTTTCTTAGGTACCGTATGTCTAAATTACACCCTCAAACACTTGTGTGCATGAACAACAAAAAGCATCACTCATTTTTGCTAAAAATAAACAGATGGAATACAGAAATCCCCAACACTTAAACTAGTAGATAGCTCTTAAAGTGATCTAGTTCAAATAATAACTAACCTGAGATGCACTTTGCTCCGATTAACATTATCATGCTAGTCATAAGAAAAAAACCCAAAGGCAGACTAGAGAAGACACTAGTGTCGCCTGATGTCATCCAGGGGAGCGTGTTCCCAGTCAAGCGAATCAAAAGAGAAATATATATATAAATTGCAATATATGTGTTAAAAATCATACAAACAGCAAAAAGCAACAGATGTAGTGACATTTGCAGAAAGCTAAGCTCCCACGCTAATTCAAACCAGGCACTCAGTATGAGTTCAAGTGCAAATTGCACTGCTAGCACTATTTAGGCTGAACCCATTTCTACTGTTACTCCTCGAAAGCAGAAGAGAAAGTTTCAAAGCAAGAACTAAGGAAAAATAACAATTGCCCCCCAGAGTTAAACCAGATAATCACTGAGGGTAAGTTTTGATAAATAGATCCCTTTTCACACGAGCTGAAGAACAAGATACAGTTTTATTTTCTGTGAGGGAGAATTTTTCTATCCTTCAAAAGGAAATAAAGATACATAAGTAAAATATGCACTTGGGATTTTAGAATACCTAATAGAGAGTTTATATGTAAGGTTACTAAATTATAATGGACAATACTGAAGTGAGCCTTGTTACTCATGCTGGTACCTCTTTTCCTTTCAAATAGCCTTAACAGAACTGTTTGTATAATCAAGGTGTTAAATTGAATTCTTAAGCCAATATATATGATGGTAAAAGAAAAAATTTAGCTTTAGCTTTCAAGAATAAAGAGACCTCATGCAGCTTGAGGGCTGAAACTGTGGTCTGTGGGGGAAATTTACATCTTGAGGTTTCATTAGTTAATACTTTTTATTACAATAGTTTTTCCAACAAAAGGGAAATGAAATGAAGATAAAGCCCATAAATGACGTGTTGTAGGATAAATAAGGGCTAACACTTTATCCTGAAATAGTGCTGAAATATAAATTCAAATTATAGATCATAGAAGACTGCAGGCTTTATTTAATTCAAACCTGACAGTGAAAAAGCCCTCTGCTTCAAAAGCAAGTTCTTGTTCAGTTCCTCAAAACTGTTTGCATATTCTCTACGTGTGAGCAACAGGTCTATGCAATTCTTCATTTTATGATCATTTGCTCTTAGCCCCCTTAGTAGGTCAAACAGATTTCAATGTGACTATCAATCCCTCCTTCCTACACAGCAAACATAAAAACAAGATATAGCAAAAAAAATCACAGGATGAAACTTTTCTCCTTTGCAGCATGAGGCTATAGTATAAAAAAGTTTAAAAAATCCTTGAACTGTCTTAGAAACGCCTAAGTAAGATTTTTCTTTTTCTTTTGTAAACCAGTGTTATTCTGCAACACCTGCAGTTAAAGTCGATTTCATGTCCTCTGTTTTTAGAGCCCTACAAGATATTTCTTGAGCTCTCCTATCAAGAGGAGAAACCTATCTATCTATTTTCCTGCTCTGCTTCCAAAGTAGTTTTAAGTAATAATTTTTAAATCACTGGGACAGTCTAGAGATGATATGAACAGAAAAGGTCACCAAACTCAATTTTAACTACATAAGTTAACTAGATAATTAATAATATTTCACCTGTAACAGTGTCTGATTTACCATTGGAAGGAGCTTCAGATGTCTCCCAGCCCATAGATTTCATCACTGCTTTCTTCCATCTGGCATAGCGAAATTCACTTTCTGAAATTGAAAAATCAGGAAACAGAAAAGCCTCTCAATACATATGAATGCAACAACAAGTAGTTAAGAAGCAAAGGCTCTAATATTAGCTTTCCACTCTTTTGTACAGCATAGTTTGCATGGAACAAGTATAAAATGCTGTTTTAAAGACAAAGAAAAACCAACAAGCCAAACCAAAACTACCCCAAACTCCAGAGTTATGTACAGTAAGGAGAAATAATTCTTAAAAGCAATTTTCTGCGTGTTAATCAAGAAGATCTACAAAATGAAGTACTTGTTATTCATATAGAAGGCCTTCAGTGTTTAAAATATTGTCTTGAAGTAGGGATTATATTTACAAATATAATAAAAATGGTAAGACAAAATTCTGTACAAAAATTAAATAAATAGTTAAAAACCCAAAAATGTATTTGTCTTGGGCATGGATTAATTATGCTTTCCATCTCTAGAACTGATGAAAAAGACAGATAAACCCCAATGATTAATGTAGGTTTTTTAAAGCCAAAAGAGAAGTCTCCCCAAAACAGCCTGTCCTTTCAACATCTGTGAAAGCTTACAAATGCACAGGAACTTTAGGAGCCATCTTTCTTAGTAAAAACCTTTAAAGGTTTTACTTGCTATAAATCAAAAGCCACTAACTGCAACACCCATTGCCAAGCTTCTTTCAAAAAGAAGAAAACCCTAACACATTCCCTTGTGAAGTGTTAGTGTGTACGTTGTTTCAACCATTTTCCCATTTTATTATTCAAGAAATGAACATCAAGTGAAATTCATTTCTCTCTAAAACAAATATTACAAAGCTGATCTGCAACATTTGTGAGGATATTATTATACAGCTATTTTTATGTCAGTATGTTAGACTTCAATATAAAAAAAAAGCCCAACAATCTCTTGGGCATAAAATACTAAGTTTGCAACTTCTTGGATAATATGAAAGGGTTTTACCCTCCGAGTTGATTTGTGGTTCAAATCGTTCACATGTCACTGATGTCATATCTCCAGGATTCAGACTCCAAATTCCAACTCCTTCTGCAGCTCCTGCTGCCATAGCAGCTCCTAGAGCTGTTGTTTCAGGCATCGATGGCTTTACTAGAGTAAATCACAGAGAAGGCCATGATGATTTTTAACAAAAGTCACCCTGATGACATCAGAACTTCTTTACATATTTATCTAGAATTATATACATATTTTCTACAACTGCCATACGCTTCCTTGAAGTTTACCAAATGCAAACCTTATTATATTGCCATTCACATGGTTATGAGGCTAACTTCAGTGATAAGACATTTAAGTCTTTGAAATAGATCATTATTGCCTTCAAGACTGAATCACACAAGTGTCCATTTTGGTATCAGCAGCAGAGCTGCTGACCTCAACCATCAGGTTCCTTAGAGTAGTCCTGTTAATAAAACACGAGGTTTTTTTATTCTCCCTCCCTTCTCAAAGCAGTGATTGTTGGCTAAGCTATCAAGTCTTGTTCCCATGCACTAGGTATTCTGTTATTATAAGCACTTAGAAAAGGCATCTTAAAAGAGGCTACACACCTGCACTTACTAGCTTGTTTACTTTCTACAAACACTACAGAAGACCATCCCCCCAAAATATCAACAATAAATCTGTTCCATCAACTCTACAACTGCCTGTGGTTGTTCTGTATCTCTGCAGAGGATCCTCTAAAATCTGATTTTATTGACTATACCCTTTTATCTGCTAAAAAGGTACCTGCACTGATAGTATAAGCCTCGTGTAGTATGTATTATTAAAGGAAAGTCATAATATTTCTTTAAAACTTTCCACTGATGTGCCTCACATTTATGCATGAGACAACATGATGTTTTTCTAGTTTATTTTGTAGAAGCTGCATATTAGGCAAGATTACATAGTGCTGTAATATTTCAATCCAAGAAATAAGTCAGGGATTCTCTGTGGAAGTGACACTCAAAACTGGATGAAAAGAATTGAAAACTTTTTTTTTTTTCTTTAAAAAAACACCAACATCCTCAACCAGTAGCAAAAGATCAGCAACAACAACAAAGCAAGCAATTCAATTTTCCCTCATTAGGGCAAATTCTAATTAGCCATTACAAACTGATGTTGTTTTCAGCTTAAAAAAAATCCAGCAGTTACAATTTCATCTTACCTACTGGAATACAGAGAATGTCTGATTGGAGTTGCATGAGGATTTTGTTATTGGTCATTCCTCCATCTACTTGTAACTGATTTAGTGGTATCCCACAGTCCTTGTTCATGGCATCTAGAATCTTAAGTAAGACCAATACATTTTAGGATTTAATTGCAGAGAAATCCAATATACCCTCTGAGTGGAAAGTATTGATACTTCAGTATTTGCTGAAGTGTCAAGTAAATAACTCCCCTCTCCTATATATCAAGAAGGTAAGACAGAGGTAGTGACAGTACATCCTATTTATTACAGAAATCCTAGCACAGGAGATGTTTCTCCTCTGATGTCTGAGAAGAAAAATTTTGAAGAAGAGCTGATAACAACTACAACATTTATCAAAAGAAGGAAGCAATACTAAATAGTGCCCTTTAGCTGATTATAGTTTATCTAGATACTTTCTATAATTTGATGCTTTAAAAAATAAAAAAATTAAAATGTTTGCACTGGTAATCTGGAAGACACTTGAACAGGAACTACTGAATGCTGAACAGTTTTGAAAGAGCAGCCTCTTGAAATATTTTCAATTAGTTGTTGAAAACACATTATATGAGATAAACAACAAAATAAACAGGGTCATTTCTAGTAAAATTTTGGTTCCTTCTTTTGTTCATAGTGGATAGTTGAAAAGACACAAAAAGCATTAAAGTGTTTGCAGAGGATAATTGAATAAGAGTGAAGTATTTAATTCACTGACACCTACTAATATGCTTTTTAGAGGGTTTTCTAAAAATGCAACATTTGCCTCAAATCTCAACATGGTAACACCATGTCATTATCCTACAAACACCTATTTAATGCAGAATGGTAAGTTTTCTAAGGTTTAGTGAAAGCAGTCAAATCTCATTTACATTTTTGAAGGTTAGTGCATGATTTTTGTCACAGTTAGGCATTACCTAGTGCAGAATTACTTTCTCTCTGTCATTTTTCAATTTGAATAAAAAAGAGATGTGCTTTTATCAGCTCTAAAGGACAAAGAAAAAAGGCCACAAAAAAAAAACAACCCTACCATGTATTCTGTGCTATTCTGCAGTTCACAAAGTACCCAGTTATACTATCCTTACTGGGAAAAGTCAACGTGTTGGTTTTTTTAAAAAGAACAATCAAACAAACAAACAAACAAAACCCCTAGGCTTGTAAGGCAGTGAAAGCTATAGAGACATGAGCTGTTCAGTAGATTCTACCTATTCCCAGAAAGTAAGTCTGCATGGTCCCTTACCAGAAAATCTTTAAAGGAACTAAAAGAACTGTCACAGGATAAATAATGGTTAAAAAATGCCAGTGAATATGAAATTCAGGGTTTTCATGAGGATACAAAAGATTTCCATTTTAACTGGAATTAAAACAGAACTACTTTTGTATCTGACAGGAGAGAACTAACAATGTCTTTGAAAAACATATGTATATTTTATCTGTGCCACTAGGACTTTATTAATTTAAGCATGTCCAGAGACCTGACTGTGGCACTCCTGTCATTGTGATGAAAACACATTGACTAAATATGAGGAAGTACTAGATCTGTTCAAACAGTTAACTCAGTCTTTATTTCCCTCCCTCTTACTCCCAGTCACATGCCCTGTCTCTTGTTCTGACACTGGCTACACTCCTCTGCAAGGCAGCTGAGGTCATTAATCCAATAGGAAAATAGCCCAGCAAAAAGTGGGATAATTTTCTGCTGGAAAGTTCATTGAGGCTGTTACATGGAATGGATGGGAGGAGGCACAAGGAAAGAGAGGAGTAGACAAAAACCAGACAATCAGTTCTGTTCCCTATAACTTTACCCTGATTTCTAGTACCAGAATTAGAAATGTATGCTACCTCCAAGCTCCTTCATGACTTTCTGAGCATTCAGAGGCTGTTAGCACAGCTTCAAAAGTAGACACCTGGGTGAAATTTCTGGGTGTGTTTTTCTACATGAGTATTTTTACTGTATTCTATGTCACTACAGAAACAGTGAGTTGCTGTGTGAGTTTTCCTCTCAAAATATTCACAAAATGCATTCATCTCACTTTAAATACTGATAAAAACCAGCCTTACCTCCCCAAAATAATGTACTACCCAACCACATAATTGTAGCTAAGACCACAGAACAATTTTTCAACATAAGCACTATGTAAGAAAAGAACAGCATCCCAATACAATATAAAGAATATGATTAATCATTAATTTTTTTTTTCAATCGTCTCTCTTCCTGAAGAGCTAAAGTTCCTGTTATCATACTAATTTACAATTAATTTAGGACCCAATTACTTTTTACCTCTCGTGTTTGAAAGCAGACTGCTTCTAGTGCAGCAAAGGCAATGTGGTTTTTATTTGTAAACTGAGTAAGGCCACAGATAATACTGTTGAAGAGAAAAAAAAAAACCAAGAAGTTAGGACATAACTTTTTTACCAGATATACACTCTTACTTCAGAGCTAGGCCTTCTAATTTAAAGCTCATTCAGTTCCTCTGTATGAGGACTGTTTTTTAATATTAAAAATCTTGTTTCTGTTTAATCTAAACTCTCTCATCCCTGTTTTCCTGACAAACATGCTTTCAGTGTTAAGTCAATACATTTGTCATAAATTCAAATTTTATTGCCAATCTGCATGCAAATGGGTGCATATTCACCCACATACAACACAAAGAGACACAAATTCTAGTCTTCCTTTAAGAAACAGAAATGCATGATTGAGGCTTATTTTTCTTTAAATAATAATAGTATATATCACTAAAATCTTAATAAATTCTAGTGCTTTTGATTCTTAAAGAAAAGCCCAGATAGGTCAGAGATCTGCTTTAAATGCTTAAAATTGTTTTCAGATCTGTTCTGATCATTTAAATTTGTTATTCTTCTGTGACTCCCATAGCACATTGTGATTCCAGCAACAGTAGGCAGGGTCACAATAGCAGAAAAGACAAATAGAAGGTTAGTGTTTGAACATGTAGCTCTAACTAGTACCATATAGTTGTCTTAACAACTAGGAAAGGGACTGGAAGGAGAGGGGAAAAGAGTGTTCAATTGACTGGAAAGAAATCTGGACATAAGGGGAAGGAGAGGGAGAAGAAGTGGGGAGGAATTAAGTAGCCTCTATCATTTGAACTAGTGAATGAAGCAGTCATGGGAAACAGTTCAAAAAACCTAATCAGCACTAAATTCTTCACTTTCTACTTCTGTTGCCTAACAGCTCATAGGTATGCAGACTTCATCTTAATTGGTGAAAGTCCTTTCAGAAACAGAAATGAGTGAAGAAAAAAGCTGGCCCCATTAGTAAAAAAGATGATAGAACTACTTTGTACCTGTCCTCTGAAATCACAACCCAGGACAAATCTTTTCCCTGCCCCTCACTCCCTGTTTTTTTGAAGAGTGGTGAGAGGAAGATGAGGAGATGAGCTAGTTACCCCTTCTCTTCTTGCAGCAGCAGTTGCTGTTTTGAATAGATTAAATACGAAACACAGTAGTTGCTTAAAGATACCACAGAGAATGATGTGTTCAGAATCATCAAAGGAAAAAAAAGAACAATTTCCCATGGTATGAAGGACTAGTGATAGTATTTGTAAAATCATTAAATCTCCTTGCAAATGCAGTGTTTAGTCAGTTCCTTACCCTCTTGCACTGGGTTCCCAGTATGGTGCATACAGTCCTGAAAATGCTGGCACAAAGTAGCAGCCATAAGAAGTCCCTGCTTCTGCAGCCAGTTTTTCTAGTGCACACACACAAACAGTCTTTACTTAGCTTTTTATAGCTGTTCCAACACTTAAATGTGACACTTCAAGGTGTTACTATTTAAATAGGGAAAATATTCAGAATATGTTAGGTAGCTACAAAAAAAATCAAGCCACATAAAAGCAGAAAATACAAATAACTCTGGCACTCTGTTCCTCATTAATAAGTAATTTGTTTGTAACAATATGAATGGAATATGGAGCATGGGGAGCTGTGGGAAATGTAAACTGAAAAATCAAAACTGAAAACCAAAATCGTGTACTCAATATTCTGACCTAGATCCTGTAGAGGTTTTCAAATGGTATCCTGGGGGTAAAAGAATGCAACCTTCAAAGCAAAAGGTTGCACTACTTGTATTTAAGCAAGTGGAGCTGGATCAAGACCAAAGGGAGTTAAGAACTAAATTCCCATTCATTTCTAATGGATTTAGAGTTCTAACTTCTCACCTTAAGCATATAATCACAAGGCCACCTGCAAGAAATCTGAAGTTTCTTAATATCTAAGTAATAACTTTCGATATATGAATTCTCCAATATTAAAGTACTTGTAAGTTTTAAAATTATATTAAAATATCTAAAACTGCAAATGAAGTAATGTTGATGCACAGCTCCTTCCTATAACAAAAAGTGGGGTTTTTTCTGCTTTTGTAGAGTTCTTCTGTTTGCATTGATCAGAGAAGCATAGCACTAGAGGAAGAAAAGTAGGAAAAATTATTTAAAAACTCTTTTTTTAAATGGTACTTTTATAGAGGTTCCATTTAGATAAGGAGTGAAGAGATGAGGAAAGACATGTTCAGGGAAACAGGAATAGATGGTGAAGTCCCATGTGACTTCAACAACTCTGAGTAGATTGAAGTTTCTGAAACTCAAGCTTTCCAGAGGTCTAGTCATCTTGTGAAGCCAAGAGGTATTTTTGTTTCAACAGCTGGCTAATTTGCATGACAGTAGTTTATATTCTTCTGCATGGTCTGCAGAGCTTTCTTAGACAAAAAGACTAATATTTTAAGTTTTTGCTTAATCAAATACTCTCTGGCTTCTGTAATACAGACTTAAATGATCTTGCCTCTGAAAGATTCAATATTGTAGGAAAACAGTGTGTAAACACACTCTTAGTATTTTCATGAATATTGGCTTGCTAGGGAAACTACTAAAAAGTAACAGACTGTAATAGAACAAAGCTGACAAAGGGTTTCATTGACTGTATTAATATGCTTCAAGAAATAGTGATTTCACTGATGCAAACCAAATTGTTCAACCACAGCAAAATTACATGAATCTTCCAGCTTTTATTTACTTGAATATTTTGAACTTTCATTCAACATTAAAGACATCAAGACATTAGAGAACTTAAAAATCTGAAGAACTCCAAATTGTGAATACTCACCAACATCCTTTGTAGTCTTAATAATACCTAGATTGTCCCGCAGCCAGCGAACAACAGCACCAGCTATTGCAACAGATCCCTGAAGGAAACAAAAGCACTACAACATTAGGAGACAACAAGTGGCAGCACTGTGTTCCTTTTTTACAAGAGTGGAGAGGAGGGGGTAGCTACACATACAAGATTCCTGTGCCGGTAGAGGGTTAGACTCAGTGATCTCTCCAGGGGTCCTTTCCAATCCCTACCATTCTGATTCTATTGCTCTGTAGCCTCAGAAAACAGTCCTTAACTGCTCCACCACATTACAGATGAACTGCACAGCTCCCATCTCACTTCAAAGTCCAAAGGTAACTTCTCCACAAGACAGTCTCAAGTTGACTAGACTAAGCCTTAGGTAAAATGGAAGCAACATCAAAGACAGTGCAAGGAGGAGCAGGGCTATTTTACAACTAGCGTGCTAAGGCTGAATCCACATTATATGCCTTTCTGGAAGGTGTCTCAGCCAGTAGATTATGGGTGATTCTAGCGTTGATACAGGAGAAAGGGCACTTAGTATTTTCTGCTGAAGCCATTGCTTCAGAAAATATTATTCAAGACTTGGAAAAGAGGAAGAAGCAAAGTACACATGCATGTGTTTCAGCATGCAGAAATACAAGTCATTCACAAGAAAGTTCCAGTTCCTGCTTTAAGAAAATGGGCTAAGAGTAAAACAAGCTTCTCACACACAGAAAAATAAAAATCCAATGCTTGCCAGGAAAGTGGCAAATGCAAGATCAACTTTCCTTTGGAAAGGAAAAGAGAATTAACAGTCTCCCACATCCTAGAAAAGTACTGTAAGCCACAAACTGTTCTCACAGTAAAGAAAATCCTATGTGCTGTCTTTGCCCGTTTCACACAGAAAACAGGCTCTCTACAAAAGTTAAATCCCAGAAGAGAATTCAGTATGCATGTTTTGAGAATAATTATTAGATCAGTCCCATGAAGCAACACAGATGGAAGAATAATTGATCATTCCGTGATTCCTGACAAAGCTTTGGTACTAAATTGGTACTCAGATGATGTGTTGCTTCAGAAATAGAGCTTTAGAAAAATGAATCCTGAAGTTAAATATCCAATTTTCTACAGAATTCACATGCTCTCAGAGTTCTGTGGAGAACTGAGGAACTAAATTCTGAAAGTAGGCACCTAATTCTTAGTAGGTAAAAAAAACCCCTCAATTGTTAAGAGGATTCTCATCACAGAAATTTAATTCAGGTTTTTAAAAACTAGATTTTTTAAAAAAAACTAGAATTCAGTTACTAGAGTAACTGAAACACCAGTACTTTTTCCCCCTCTTTTTTGAACTAAATTTTAGGGGTTTGGTTTTTTTTTTTCTCTTTTATTTTATAACATTTACTAAAGATTTAAGAGACCATGTAACAGAAAAAAAAAAGTTTTAGCCATCATATCATCAAAATATGAATGATGCAATGTAGAAATATTTTTATTAGATTACATGACATATCTTGGAGATAGAGATAACCAAAACCACATACAAGCCTTGAGCTACACAAGCTAGAATACAAAGCTCTTTTGCTTTCCATGAAACTGAAGATAATAAAAGGATACTAGAAAAGAGAAGTAGACAAGAAAATGTATCACTACAAAAAGGAAGAAAATACTGGACTTACCTCTAGTGCATAATAAACAGGTTTGTCTTTGCCCAGTTTGTAAGCTATTGTAGTTAGAAGACCATGCTCAGAAAACACAGACTAAACAGGGGAAGGGGAAAGAAAAAGTAAGCATGTACAGAGGCAGAAAATATTTAACTAAAATATTCAAATGATAATACAAAAGTGACAAAAACTTCACTGGAAAAAAAAAAATAAGGAAAGTTTAAGTAAAGTAAATTATCGGTCACTCAAAATAAATACCTAACATATAGTCTTCAGATTGCTGATGTGAATTAGTGTTTCCACAAGCTGCCTCAGATCTTTCATAGCAAAAAATGGGGGGCATGTTAATGAAAAGGAAGCCAAAATTTTGCCCTATTTATTCAACTACAACTACAAAGAAACAATGGGAGAAAATGAGGGGAAAAAATAAAATAGCCAAGATAAGGAGAAAGTCAAGTGGTTAAGTTACACAAGACTCAGCACTTTTGGGTGAGGTTAAGAAACATATACAAGGAAAGAGCAATAAGCAAGTTCTTTTTGGAAACTTAAGGAGGTAGGTAATGGAGGCTTACTGAAACACTTTGAACAAATTACTACTTTCTATTCTTTCAGATTTTAATATGAACTTATCTCTCTCCTTATCTCTAGCAATATAATTTGTTAGTAAGTTCAAGAAAGGATAATACATAGTTTTACTCAAGAACTTTAATAAAGTTTGTAAATAAAAAGCAAACCACTAAAAATGCAACTGACCTTCTGCCCTGTATTACACAGCAAGAAACATCCTGTTCCATACCTAGCATGAAAGGAAAGGAAAGTTAAAACCAGGATGTTTAAAGGATAACCTGTTACTGCAATTCATGAATCCATTACTCCCTTGTGGAGAATCAAGACACCATTTTTTGCCCCTTAAAGGTAAAATATCCTCAAAAAGTTGATTTAAAGGGAGCCTGCAGCTGAAAAATCTAATCCCACACCCCTCTCAAGCTATTTCGTGTATAATGCTTGATCATGGAGCAAATATGGCTGATAACCAAGAGTGAATTCCACTTAGGTGGCAGTGTTTACCTACTTCAATTTAAGCTGATCATGAAAGCTACCTTACAAAAAAAATATTTCACAATATTAAATTCAAAATTTTAAAGGGGAAAATTTAAGAAACTTTATTCTTGTCACTAAGGAGAGGGGTTTCTTTAAACATAATCAGTAAAAAAAAATCTAAAAATGCCATGTTTGTCATTAGATTACATCACATCACATACAAGAACACAGTTTAATAAAAGGAGTACAAAATACTTCTAATCTACTCTAACTTGTTCTAAGAATTTATGTGTTCCTTATCTTTTTAATACCTAGAAAATCAACAGCTTTAAATGGTACTGAAACAGACCCCAGTTATATCTGGAAAGAAAAAGGGTAAAGTAATAACACAAAGAGGTTAAAAAAAATTCTGTTTTACCTTTTGCTTTACATGTCTTTCTTCAAAAGATCTCTGTTACAAAAGTATCTTCTAAAATAACTTTGTGGCAATATTACATAGAACCATGTTTATTGTACTAAAATACAAGTCCACTAATTTGTGTATAAATATAAAAGATAAAGTGAAGGTTAATTAGCAACAAATATAGATTAATGTATAATTAAATACGTGCAAGTCCCATACTGTGTAGCTACCTACATGCTCAGTTAAGCACAGGGTTGTAAATGGAACAGTAAGTCATTTAAGGAGAGAGCTTTTCTTCAAATGAATGTTTGATTACAGCAGTCTCCTGATTTAACTGACCAGTGATTTTTAAACAAGGGACACTAAGAGGCTGAGAAATAATTAAAAAAAAAAGTAAAATCCTCTACATTGAGCTAGACATAGAAGCAAAACTAAGCATTACACTGAAATTAACCTTTCCCATCTAGCAATGCTATGGGTTTTTCATCATTCAAATCTATACAATCCAACCCGCATGAACTGCTTTGTGTTTTGGAGAATTTTCAAATGAAAAACCTCCTGTTGTACAGAGATGTTTCTTCACAGTGACTTTGTTCCAAAGTACACCTCAGAAACCATGTAACTTTAACATCATCATTATTTTATATAAAAGTCAGGACACTTTTTACTTTGTAGGTCAACACAGTCATAATGTATAGCTCTGGTTATGTGGTAACTACATTTGGCAGTTAGCATGAAAAAGACTGTAATACTAAATTCAAAACAGAACAATGTGCTTATCTTACAACCTTCAAAATAACTTACGTATTTTTGGCCTGTCCATCTTGAAAACACATTTGCCCAACAAGAGCAGCAGACTGGTCACCCAAGCACTGAAAAGATAGGGGGTATTCTGAGCAAATATCTGCACACAAATCACATGCAGGGACCATTAACAGATACATTGAACTGTAACTCTTTTCTTTAAGGGGCATGCAGGTAATTGGGAAATTTATAGAGATAAACTGTGCTTTTTACTCCCCTTCTCTTTGTAAGAACTGCAGATTATGTGAACAATTTAAAGACACAAAAAATAAAATTTAGCATCTTCATGCATGGTGTATTGGAAAAAGCTGAGAATCTGCCAAGCATTTCTGGACTGTGTATATACTGAATTTATATATATAACACAGAGTTTGCTTCCATTTTTTTAATATTACTCATTTACTTAGAGATCCTAAGTTTCCAACAGAACTACACATACGCATTAAAGCTGTCAGATATATTTCCATAGCCAAATAATAATAAAGAATCCAGTCAATTAATAATTCAAATTAAAAAGTTTACTTCATGTTTAACATGAAGTAAAACCTCATTAAATTAATTAATAGCAGGATTCACCTATCTTAATCTTTTTCTAGTGACAATATGTTCATGTAGTAGCAGGTTCTCAGGCCAGAATCTGAGCTGAAGAAGGACTTACCCCAGAAATTGGTACACCTATCAAAGATCCAGAACTCTGTTTTGCAAAAAGAGAAAGAAAAGCTCCACATTAGCTTTCCATGACTGCAATTTAAGGCAATGAAAAAGAAGCTAAGTTTTTAATGCTCAATGAAAAACAAACAAGGGCCATGTAAGCAACATGATTCAGTTCAGGTGTACATTGGACTTCAGCTTAATGCAGCTCTTGCCTATAACACTAAAAAATAGAGAGCAGAACATGTACAGGAATAATTTATGTCACCTCAACAACAAAATTTTTGTAACATAAATTTTGTTAACATCCTAGCATACAGAAAATTAGGTTCAGTGCAATCTGTGCAGTCAGTGTCAAGCATAAAATGCAAAAGTGCAAAATGGTAAAATGACTAGAGAGAAAATTGTGATGACACACTAAGCAAAGACAGATGTCTCATTTTAAGATACAGCATTTTAGAGCTCAAATAGAATTTCTTCAGAACACTACCACATAGCTTTGCAGCAATAGGTGTCATATGAAATGTATATACTGACAATTTTAACTTCTTTCTTTAAATTGCTTCTTCATACAATTGTGAAAATGCATTTTCAGTGAAGCCATGCAAGTGCATTTCCAATCAGATTCTCTTTTTCATTAATTCTTATTTTAATTAACTGCACTTAAGGTAATTGATTGCATAAATGCACTAAAATTCCCTACAAGAATCTGATGTGTCTTTATAATAGAATGAATATTTGTAGACAGAACAGTCAACTTTTCTTATTTATAAAAAGAGACAACCAACATTTATTAGCCAGTAGCTGGATTTTTGCTTCACTATAAAAAGAGATATTCAACAGCCTGCAAATTAAGGCAAACATCAAGATTACATCAAGAATACATCAAGATTACATTTTAGACACAACTTTGGCATGAACTCTAATTGTAATATATCAAATTTGGAAGTACCCAAGTGTGCTTTTACTAATCCTTAAACCAATGGAAATGCACAGCATCTTAACAGAAAGAATAAGATATATGTGTTCAGCCTAATGGAAGCCTCTACTCACCAGGCTAGGACAGATTTTCTACAGTCAGCAAAAGGAAGAAAAAGAAAAAAAGTGGAAGGAAAGGGAAGAGAAACAAAAGTTCACTTTTAAAGTGATCAACTATTCTGTTACAGTTGCCAGGTAGAATCTTCTTTCATTTACCTCACCCAGATTAATACAACTCACTCTCATCCAACCTTCACATTGATAAAAGTCAGCAAGCAAGAACTTCTAGTGGCATCTCCATTAATAGACTGGCAAATATATTTCAGGAAAGTTAGAGCTGTTTTTTAACTAAAAATCTCATAACTTGTTTTAATTACAAAATGCTTGTACTTTCTTAGTAAACAATAGAGCAAACTATGAGGAAAATAATGCAAAATCACAGCATTCAGTTTATCCAATTCTGAAGCTGATAAATTAGATCCCACTGTATGAGAGGATTTGGTGTTGCACCAAAGTACCTTTGAAATTCCAGCCCCATAATAACAAATACTGATTTACTGCTAAGTAATAATGACAGTTTCACTGAAAGCAGTGTGATTAAAAAAGGCATCACAATATTTTAAAAAAAAAATAATTGTAACTAAGTGCTATGTAAGTATATACAGCAAGACAAGTTTATTTTCCAAAAAAGAAGGCAATCTAGGGTGTCACTTGTGAATTTCCAGTTGACAGAAACTGATTTGACTTCAGTTATGTGGAAATAAGGCATTACACATCTTGTACAATCTTCTGAGATCAGGAAGACTTATATAGTATCTTTCATTTCTTCCTTTCCATTGTACAAGAAAAAAAGAAATTATGCTCTTATAACAGCAATCTCATTCTTTTAATCAACTGATTATACATTGCATTCTGCTGGGTAGTTTCTAAATCAATCAGTAACTATAACAAAAAAACCCAAATTTTCATCCTTATCAAAAACGTCCCCATCTCAATTTGTCTATCTGACACTTAAAAGATAAGCCAACAAATATTCAACTTCATATAATGTTATTCTACAGTAGTAGTATATTATACTGGTCTAGAAAAAGCCACTAGTCATAATCTATGGAAAATATATAAAATCTATATTGATATATTTTTACAAGATTTCATACACACAAGAAAACATACCATAAATCCATAAATCTCAGAGGAGCTTCGTACTTTTGGGAGTATTTTCATGGGAATATCAAAGAACCTGAAAACAATACAAAATAATTTATATATATGGTCAGTGCAAAATCCAAAAGCTTTGCTTTTTTATTATTAAATAAGTTTAAGATGTGAAAAGATCTTTAGAGCTTTATCCAGCACTACCTGTTTTTCCACTTGTACATGATGCTGAATTATGGAGTAGAAGTGTGTCTATTTGAATATTTTGAAGACATATTAAACTACTTAATGTGGGAAGTCATTCCTCTTCCAACAATATCTTTATAATATTGTGGTTTTTAAATTAAATTTAAAATAGAGACACTATCATTGTAACTATCTTACAGATTTGAATAAAGAAACTATTAAATGCCTTTGTTTTCCTGAACCAGTCTTTACCTACAGAAAAAAATCTGATACTTTTAATGAATCCAGACAGTTGTAATTTGGACATCTGGAGAACAATGAATTTTAATTCTAATGTTAACAGCAAATATACATGCAATTGCTGATCTTATCTAGACTATGAAATGAGTTTCTCCCCACATCACTTAGAGAATCCACTTAAATAACAGTATTACTGAAAAACGCAGCTTACTTGCAGAGATCAGGATCCCATTCCAGGGAATTAATGTTGAACAACATTGTTCTGCTGGCATTGGTTACATCTGTACAGTGAATACCTCCATTCTTTCCACCTGTCAAACACTGAAAAAGAAAAAAAATATCAGCAGCTTTTTTTTCAAGAAAAGATATAGGTTTTCTTCATCAAATTATATTTAAAAAAAATCTAAATTCACAAAGCTTTCAGTTTGGGAGTGGGAACTGTGCTATTTCTGCACCTAAACATGTAGACCTGCTATAGTGGAATAAAGGCATGAGATTGACACTAAGGGTCAACAGTACCTCCTGGATTCTTTTATTGCAAAGGTGGCTCATACACCTTCCCAAAATCCAATATTTTTCAAAAAGAGCAACATTTTACAGTAATTTATAAATTATAAGCTACACATAAGCATCTACAAAAAAATATATAGTTATACAGGGATAGTAAAATTAATCTTGTAAGGAACTTTAATGGAATTTCTATAGTTTGTATTGATATCACAGTGTGATGTGTGGACATGTGTTACATTATCTTGCAGAGGAATTTGTAATATATAGAAATTAATTTTATTTAAAAGTGAAAATACATACCCATATAAGCCATGAATCAATAGTACCAAACATAGCTCTTCCATCATCAACTGCTTGATTAATCTCTTTCACGTTATCCAAAAGCCATCTGAGTTTCACTGCACTAAAATAAGTGCTAAGAGGAAGACCAGTTTTAAACTGCAAAATTAAAAAAAGCCCCATCATTTAAACACCACACAAGTTTCCATGCATACTATAGTTATACATCAAAATGTTGATATTAAGTGAAAAATCAAAGACACAAAACTCAGAAATTATACAAACCTTGTAATTTTAAGTAAGTACTAAGCACACAATATATGAGCCTGAACATAAAAGAGAAAAACAAAACTAAAATGACCAGTGCATTAATGGCCAAAGATCAAAGCTCATCTAAATGCAGTTCAAAGACCATTTACATGGAAACAGTTGTTTGCAGAAGCCTTATCTTATCTAGGATATCTCCGTATGACTAGACAGCAAGTAACAACACTAATGAGCAGCATGACACAGGAAAGATGGAATTTGTGTTCTATAAGAACTTAAATAATTTTATATGCTGTTTGACATCCATTTCCTTTTTAAAGAAAAAAACATATAAAATAGATAAAATGTATACAATTAATCATTCAAGGAAAATATAAATCAAAGAATTGACACCTCTTTTATTATTTATTTA
>JAOEGS010019650.1:16961-43585 GCA_025447755.1 Corythornis vintsioides | reverse complement strand
TGGAGACACTCAAGACCCCCCTGGATCTGTTCCTGGGTGACTTGGTCTAGGTGATCCTGCTCTGGCAGGGGGGTTGGTCTACATGATCTTCTAGCTCCCTTCCAACCCCTAACATTCTGTGATTCTGTAATGAAAGGTTCCAGCTCACACTAACAAAATCCAGAAAGTCTGAGCATTTATTAATCCAGCATAGGAAGGATTTGAGAAAAACACAATGTACTGAGTTGTGGAGCATGGCCACATCCTGGAAACATGCAAAGGTGAACTGAAAGGGTAGATGGGGAGCATTTGGAAGCCCATTAATGAGGGCTTATCATCCAATTTATGTAAATCACTTCAAATGCCTTCATTTATTAAAAGTATTAAGCTGCATTACTGTTTGCCTTTGGTCTCCTGATTTAGTTGCTAATCTCTAAGACAACTGTTGAAATTAATTCAAAATTAATGTTCCTGTGTAATTACTTAATGAATCTCACATTCACTGCCCTTAGCTCTCAGCTGACAAAAGATCTCACCCACTGCATGTAAGAGGCTGGAATACTGACTGTGATTTAAAAACGGGTGCTAAATTACAGTTTGCAAATATTTTACATTTATATCACACACTTCATCTTGAAGGATCTCGGTGTGTTTGAAATGTTACATAACATTCATTCTTCAGTAAAATTCCATCACAAAAACTTTCTGGGAATCAATCTTCTTTCTTCCCTGCATGCCTTGGAATTAAATCAAATTTAGCTGTATTATTATGCAAAAACCAAAATCATACCTGAATTAAAAGACTAATATTAGGGCTGTAAAGTCAGACACTTAAAAGATAGGAAATGCTGGAACTGTAATTTTGTGCAATATAAATTCCTTTTCCAACAAATACACATTCTCATAGTCTTTCTTTTTATGGTTGTGTATTTTCCTATATTCACCCCCTCCCTCCGGGGATGTATTAGTCCTTGTTAGTGTTGAAAAAAACAGGACAAGAAAATAAGGTTCAAGGAAAAAAAAGCTAGCAGGGGAAGGTAGCAACTTGTGGAGTCTTTTACTCATTCCTTACAAAAGCTGTAAAGGTTGTTACGTGTGTTCCTCCTTTTCTGGGTGGCTGATTTGATACCCCATAAATCCTGATGGGCAGAAATGCTGAATATGCACAGCAGGAACTGGAGCTAAAGAAACATCTGAACATGCTGTGCATTTTATGTACTACTGAATCCAGTGAAATGTGGGGTCCTGGGGTCTCACACCAAAGACATTTCCAAGAGGGGAAAATACTACTCCATCTCCCAGGGATGGTGGAAGAGCACTCAGGCTGCTGTGATACCAACCCAAACTCACTCCTTCTGTACAGCACTGTGTGGCCACAGTGGAGTTAGTGGGGAATGGGACACATCTGGAGCAGAAAGTGCCTAGGGAGGCTCTTGCTGTTATGCCAAACAGAGAGAGGCAGGAACCCAATGGGAAGCCAGCAAGGGCTTTTCTGAGACAAAAGAGCTGAAGTGAAGACTTTCCAGACAGTTTTAATCCAGCCTGCTAACCACTTTGAGCACTTACCTGTGACTTGGCATTTCTTCTTCCACGCCTACAAAGGATCAAGAGGAGAGTCAGCAACAAATGCATTAGCAATCAGGGACCCTTCAGAGCTTTCTTCTGAGTTAGCTGAACATCCTCCACATCTAGCCCAGAGCCAGTCACCCTTCCTGCTGCAAACCACCTCAGTCTTCCCCTGGAGAGCAGGAGACACATGCCACATAGCCCAGCAGCATTCAGATTAACACTGTGCCCAAGAGTCTCATGGTTCAGGGATGGGCCAGTGAGGAAGTTTGGTCCCCACAGGGCAGTGTCAATCTCTTTGTGACCTGACTCTCCTTCCCACAGAAGGAACAGAGACTACCCAATAGCACACACCCCATCACTCAATATTGTCCTATTTTTGTCACTAGAAAGCCCAACCTCTCATGTGTTTACATCTTCACCAAACCTTCCTCTCCACCCTGTTCCCACCCTTGCCAGGCTGAAGGTCTTTCCCCATGCCTGTCTTCTCTCAGCATGGATCCTCACACCTCCACAGCATTCCTATCCCCACACTTCATGCATTCCTCAGCTAACAGAAACACACTGGAACATCTTGAAGAAAGTCCTCCAAAGAAAACCTTCCAGCTTGGCCAATCTCAAAAACTCAAGTCTCCAAGCACATGTGAAGGTCAGTATTTAGCTGTATAGTAGCTAATTAGGGTGATTTGATAGTGACTTGCTCTGGTGACATCCAGCCAACCACCTCATATTAGAAAGCTTAAGAGGAACTTTATGACCACAAAAGAAACTTGAGAGGAAAAATCCAGAGTAAATTACAGTCTATCAGCCTCTGGGAAATGCTTTATTTTGCAGTAAGCTGCATTCTCAGAGCAGTTTGCTCAGGACTTTACTCCTTTGCCACTAACTCTCTTATGCAGGTGGCATTCTATGAACCTTTTATCAAAGCAACCTTCAAGGCAGACTGCTGAGGGGTGTTTTTTCCAGCTGGGGGTTTCACATCATGTGCTAGCAGCTGAAGCAAGAGTGCAGGCACCAGGCTACCTCATCCCAGGCTTCCCTTCCAACTCCATGCTTGGGAAGAAAGGGGAAAAAGACACTACCACAAGATAACTGCAACTCATCAAATACTAAGATTTCTCAAGGCAAAGATGCTTTTCCACCTCCCAAGGCTTCCTCCTGCTGCAGGACAGGGCTGCTTTAGCCAGGTTTGCAGAATCCTGTCACAGAAAACAGATGTCCCCCCCCAAGGACAGCACCAGACTTCTCCACAATTCTTCTGTAGCCTTGGTCATTCACCACACTCAGCTTCCCAATTATTAACAACACCTACAATTCCAGAACTGTGCTGAACAGGTTTTTTTTTTTTCCCTCAAAGGCCCAACACAAACCTGAAGATGTTTGCATTGCTATTTGCCACTCAGCACCCACACTTCTATTTGTCAAAATTTGAACTCCAGGACTTTGGATTCTCCTGACTCAGACTCCAGACATTTCAGTGTGAGCAAGTCAATTCCTTGAGCACCAGACAAGTCATGTAGGGGCCTTCCCTTCTGCTCCCAAGCAGTAAAGTGGACAAACCAAAGGTGTTCATCTGAAACATTTAGTTTTGCAAAAGAAGGTCTCAGTCTTTGCAGAGCTGTCTTCAGAAAGCAGCAAGGGTCATGGTGAATCTTGCCTCCAACATAAAGCCACCTAAATAACTGGGGGAGGGGGAAACTTCCTAGCATTTTGCATGAATAAATGCAATTATAACATTTAATATATAGCATAAGATACTCAGTTAACAAGGTTAAAGCATTTTACTGCATGTCAATCAACCAATGTTTTATTCTGAAAGCTCACTTTAAACAACAATTACATCTGATTCTCCACAGTGAACTGCAGAAAAAGCAACCAGCCACTTCAAATCCCATGAGTACACAACCATCTCTGCCCCTTGTATTTAAAAAGTGATGTTAATTTGCACTCATGGCCTACACTTCCACCATCATGGTATCTCCATCTCTGCACACAGCAGCTTTAACAGCTCCTTTGGGGAGGACTGGTGGAATTGGGAATAGGTTTTGCAATTTCCACTTTGTTTTCTAGTTCAGAGAGTAACCAAATCCAGTCACCACTGCAGGATCTAGCTGGTTGGGGGTGCAGAACCAGCCCTGCCAATAAACAAGCTCATTAGGAAATCTTGAGACAAAATAAGCTTTATGACTCCCCAACACTCCTTTCTCTCTCTGCTGCATTTTAATTGCTATACACAAGTATTTGATTTCTTTTTGAAATCTCCACATCCCTTATTTATAAACATTCACTAGTTTTTATTCTGGGAATGCTTATTTAGTTCCCTGTGACAGCAGCTGGTGCAATACCATCAGCCACTGAGCCAGTAGTTGCAGTGTTCTTGGCTCCTCCCTTAAATCTGTTATTTCAGAACTGAAATACAAGTTACCAGCTTAGCAGAGGCTGAACATATGACTAGGCTAAGATTAAAAACTTTATTTTTCATACAAAACAATAATAAATCCAAGCAGGTAATGAAGTAAGTGTCTCCTCATTTTCCACCTTTTCTTCTTTTCTCAATAGAGTCTCTCCACAGTTCAATGGTTTTCTCTGTATTCAGAAAAAAACCCAACTATGATGTTTCCATCTTGTATCCATGTTTTTCTAATTCAGCTCTGTATAGAAAAAAAAAGAGAAGTACCTTAAAACATGCAAATATTGTCATTTGATGGTTAAAAGTGATACATACTGCACAATATACATTCATTTTAGAAATAAAATGACCATGTCAGACTGGCTTTAGGTTCATACAAATTAATCTTAACCTCACCTACTCTACAGTTCCTCAAGTTCTTAATATCTTAGATTACTAAAAGTCATTTCTAAGTGAAAAATCCAAATATTTGTTTCAATAATAGGTGCTGTCCTCTAACCCATCACAGCTGGAGTGCAACCACCAGGCACAAAGCAGCACCTCAGACACATGGCCACAAACAAAAAACCCCCCAAATCTTCTCTGTACCAGCTGTTCAAGATTCCCTGAAACCAAATGTGCTCACTAAGTGATTTACACATATGTACTTCCAAAATCATTTATATTTTCTTGGATTATTTTAAATAAAAATACCAGACTTCTCTATTTATATCTTGATGCAAAACACTTTCCAGTGAACAAGTTGATATGGGTCTAATTTTCCAATATTACAGCTTAAATGCTTTTCTGTCTTACAAAAAATAATACCAACTTATTTTTGTTACCTTTTAAGGGTATCACCTAAATTGAACACAGGAGACAGCCCAGGAGCTGCTCAACCAGGCTGGGATTTTTTATGACAGATTGTGCCTCACACAGCATCCTGAGGGATTAACTAAACTGTGACTTTGTATTGATGCTGGGAACAATTTAAGTTATAATTATGCATCCATAAAAGATTAACTGAAACTACAAGTGACAAAGAAAGAGGATTAAAACAACTGGATTAGAGGTACTCAAATTGCTCACATATTTCAAAGCACACAATGAACAATTACTTTGCTATTGTTGCTCCTGAGCAGCAGGCTCACCAAGCACAAGAAGAGAACCTCAACATTAATATAGATCACTGATCTCTAGATAATGTGTCCATTTGGCCAAAGAACAGCCAGGCTTTTTGAAGGTATAGAAAACAAATTGTCAAAGCATATTTTGCATAACTCACAGCACAGAGGAGAATCTCAGATCCCTTTTTATTTAGTGCAATTCTGAACTTTCTACATGGAGAAAAGCCCTCAGAAAATGATTTATTGCTATAAAACTGAAAAAGTTTCAACTATCACACCTTGCAGGTATCTTTGTACTGTTTCACTTGGGTAAAACAGCAAACACCTGAACACACTGGGGAGTTTAGGCACATTTCAGTGCTCACAGGACAATTATTAAAAGATTAAATGCTGATCAGGACTTCAGTGTGCTGTAATCCCTCCAATCTGCTTCTGAAAGGCTTTAGGCAGAAAAGCACAAAGCAGAGCTTTCACTTAGTTTCAGATCTCTAATTTTTTAAAGGAAGATTTCAAAATGTCAGGTATTAACACCACCACTCAAAACATTTTACCCATCTTCTACAACAGCAAATTAAAACCCAAATTACCTTAACTGATTAGAGAAATCATCTTCTACGTTGTCATCATCCCAATTGTCCTCCCAAACATGTGCATCTTCATCTTCATCTAAACCAGTCCAATCTAAAGACAAAAAAACCCCAGGTATAAATACTTTATGCTGCATTGCTCTGGAACTGTGTTTTATGGAGATTAGCTCATCATTTGGGCAACTCAGACTCCTCCTGGTAACAAATTTCTCTCTAACAGAAGTCCAGATCATAATTTAATGTTCAAGACAAAAAAAAAAAGCACAGAAAGATTTGAAATAAACACTTGACAATTTCTTGAATGGTAATGAAAATGCAACTTGGTAAAAACTTGGTAGAAAGCTGCATTTCATTTTCACATCATGGCTTGCAGGATTACACACTGGTGAGATTCTGCAGACAACTGGAAAAGCACCACCATAAAAAGAAAGCAATATTAACCACTTGACTCCTAAAAGCTCAACAAAATGTGTGCCATTCCAGTTTGTATTAAACTGCTTTTTGGTTTTTTCTGATTAAAAAAGTCAACATCCAGCAAATGAATGCTTCTGCCAAAACACCCACACACAGATCCTCAGCCCCCTCAGATGACATGCAGCCAGTCTGTGGAAAAATGCCAAAAAAGATATCTGTGAAGCAAAGGCAAATTGAGAGAGGCATCTGCAACAGCAGTTGCAACCCATAATCTGCTACTTCTGGGCTCTCAAAACAGCAGAAGCTGCTTCCTTACAGAGGCAAGACAGTAAATGTTCATTTGCTAATCTAATTTCTATTTTTCCTCTAATAACCTGGCACATCTCCCTTGACAAATTACTGATCACTTAATGCTTCCTTTAAAAAGGAAAAATTCACATTGAACTAACTAGCTAGTTTAGAAATGTAACCAAAAAAATAGAAAAATAAAAACCAACCAGCAAGGCTCAGAATCCCTGTGCAAATCCAAGTCAGCTCACTGCACTGGGGAAGGTTTGAGGAGCAAGGCCCAGAGTAACATCATGATGAAGTATGATAAACAAACATGTAGTAGGTTAGAAGGTTAAAAACTAATTCACTGTGAGCAACTCAATTTCTAAGAATGGAGGTTAGTCCTTGCATTTTCTTCTCCTTTTTCTAACACTGACAGGCAATAAAATTAGTATTTGACATTAACCAGGACAGGAAAATTCATTTGTAACTGATTAAACACAGAGATGTAGGAGGCATTACAATTAAACTTCCCAAAAAAGAGAAAAAAAAGAAAAGAAACAGCACAAAAATCACACTGGACAGCAAAAGAAGGAGTTGTGGTAAAGGTAAAAAAAACCAAACAAAACAAAAACCACAAACCAACAAAAAAACCACAATAATGTAGTATTACAAAATATTATTTTAAATTTTTTGTACTGCTAGTTGCTCAAAGGGAAGGATTTTATTTCAGTACTATCTGCTTTACTTATTTAGGTGCAATGGAATTATTTTTGGGGGGCTTTACCAGTCACATCATTTATCTGGATTTAAAAAAAAAAAAAAGCTGAGAAGACCTTAAAAAGAACACAATGTCAACAGGGTCTGGGATTGAAAGTATTGAGTCCACCTGAGAGCCTACTATTCATAGATAATAATTATTAATAGACACCAAAATGACAAAATCAATTCTGATGAACTTGACGTGGCTGGCCTGATTTTAAATAAATATTTTAATAGACTGAACACTAATTGCCACAGTTTGCACTTGGCAAAAAGAAAAACCACCACATTTTTAAGAGGATAAAAAGCCTAAAATAATCTCATTTTACATTCTGAAAAGCAATGTACAAAAAGCTGGCAAGTGACCAATTTGCAAACACTGGAATCCATCATGCTCTACTTCTGCTAGTCTCCAAATGAAATGTCCTATAAAAACAAAACACAGCTGATTTCAATATATCACCTTGATATATTATTTGAAGAAAAACTTTAAATATTAATAAAATAAATTCCCCAAAAGCCCATGCTTTTATCCCTTAGCTAAGCTGACATTATCTTATTTGCTTTGGAGAAAAACTGGGTAACAAAACAACTTTTTTCTGCAGCACAGAAGTGGTGTTTTGATTTGTCAGAACAATTTGGCATGGGTTTGAGCAAAATTATCAGGATTTTTCTTAAGCACTGAAGGTAACATTTGAATTAGCCTGAACATTATCACATCTCAAAACTATTCACTCTGAACCAAGCCTGATTGTGGTCACTATTTAATAAATCACTGATCTGCCCAGAAAATTTGCACAGTACTTGGTTTTAGCCCCACAAGTAGATTCAAGGGGAATTAATTTCACCTTGTGTAGAAGCAGTTCACTGCTCTGATCAACCCAAGGTTCAGAAGCACACTTCAAAGACTTCCTTCATCCCTGCTGTGAATACTTAATTTACAATAAATAAGAAAAACTTTTAACCTATTTAGGAAACATATATGAAAAAGCAAAGCTGCTCTTCTCACTGTAGTTTAGCTGTCACTCCAACAGCTTCTTCTGTGAGTACAAAAAATATTATACTAAAGACCAGCTAAGGCCTGTAATAATTAAGATATTACAGAGAAAAATGAAAACAAACACAACAAAATCAACTCTGACCTCTCATGGTTTATATGATTTCTTGTTCCCCACAACTTGAGACAATTCTCAGAATTAAGGGCACAGAGAAAAAAAACCATATCCTAATAAAGATCTTTTCACAGTTCTATATTTAAAAGCACAGAGCTGTTGCATTGAACGCCAAATTTTCCCATTCAATGTATTTGTACCCACGAAAAGCAAACCAACACACGTGTACTTCAAAAGGTGAAAAGATTCCGAATAGCTACAGAGCAAATTAATTCCTTCCAACACTGCTACTCAGTTTCCAGCCTCCATCCCTCGTCGCTCCAGCGATTCCAGCCCCGGGAGCTGAGCTGGCGCCAGTTTCCCCCGCACTCATCGCCGGTTCTCTGGCACCATGACACAGCACTTGATGGGTACCGTAGGCAATGCAGCGAACCCGGCACAGCTGGGCACCGACAGCACCCCCGAGCTTCCCCTCCACCCCGACGGGGCTGCAGCCCCATGACGAGCGGGCTCGGCGCACAGGACCCCAGGCTGCCCGCGTCGCTGCGGAGACGGCTCCCAAGGCCAGGCAGACCCTGAGGGCTGCTCTGGGGCAGAGATCCGCTAACAAACGGCGCCTGGAGCCCGCTGCCGCCCGCCGGAGGCCGCGCGTTCCTTCCCTTCCCCGCCCGACCTAGGCCGCGGCCTACCGGAGGAACGGAGCCGCGGCCTAACCGGAGAAACGGGGCCGTTCCCCCCGCTGCCTCTCCCGCCACCCCGCCCCGCCCGGGCACCTTCGGCCGGAAACTCCTCAAATTCATCGTCCTCTTCCAAAAGCCCCAGGTCCACCGGTTGCTTTTTCTCCGACATGCTCGGCCCGCCGTCCCGGCAGCGCGTCCTCGGCCCGCGGAGACTGATGGGATCCCGGCAACCTCCGCGCCTGGTCCGGCCCGCCCGCCCCGGGCCCACCCCGCCCCTGCGCTCTCCTTCTCCCTAACGGAGCCGCCTCGCAGCGCTACCCCGCCCTGCTTCCTCTTATCCCGCCCTGCTTCCCCCTGCCCCGCCCTGCTTCCCCCTGCCCGCCTCCTCCCGGCTTTCCGCCGGCCCAACCCGCCTCGCATCCCCGCCTCTCGCTGCCGTGGCTCCGGGAAGGCTTTCCTGCCGCCTCCCGCCCGCTGACCTTGACTGCCCGCCGGCCTCCCAGCTACCCCAGAGCCCCGCCTTGATCGGCGGGGCGCGATGAGGGAGCAGGTGGCGCTGGGTGGGCAGAGAAGAGTCCATCGGCCGGGGTTGTGCCGCTGCCGCTCCCTCCCTCCCTCCGCCGAGGGTCACCGGCCGGGTCTGGTGACAACTTGATTTTCAGCTTCGGAATAAATAGATCGGGCTCCTCGGAGCCGGTTGAGGGGCGGCACGGAGCGGAGCTGAGAGCAGATACGCTGTGTGGGAAGCGTGTAATGTTTTTTCAGTGTTCTGAGTGGAATAAATCTGCCTGTTGCAACAATTGACCAAATTATACCAGCCACCGCTGCTACTGAATGCATCTCTTCGTATTCTTTCATTGTTTGTTTATATTCAGGCGAAACCTGTCCATATCAGCCCTTCTGATCTCTAAACTGCCGTGTTTGGTTTGCTTGTTTGTGTCATTCTGGCATTTTAACATCGTTTCAAAACCTGCATCTAATTCACAGTCTTTTCAATTCCTTGTCTCATCAGAGAAACGAGGAAACAGCTTGAAAAGTTAAAAGTTTAAAAGACTAAGCTGTTAATCACACAATCACAAGGTTAGGGGTTGGAAGGGAGCTAGAAGATCATCTAGTCCAACCCCCCTGCCAGAGCAGGGGCACCTAGACCAAGTCAGGATGCTAACAGAGAAGTACCTTGTTTTTTAAATATTCCAAAATGTATTCAGTGCACTTAATTCCAGACTCTGTGGATGATTTAAACAACAGCAAAGTTCAAAGCTTGCTCGCCTGAACAAGTTTGTGCGTGTGGCAGCTCCTATGGCTTCTGTCTCAGCCATCCCCTTGTAAAGCACTGCCAGTTTGTTGGAGCGTTTGGCTTTTTCCTCCCTCACTCTGGGAGAAGCTGATTCCCAAGCCAATGGCTTGCACAGCTGGGTTATACCTTGTGTTAGGTTTAAAGTCAGGGAAACAGAACAAAAAGCTGGGGTGGGAATTCACATCCAGTTCAGTTTCAACCCAGTATAATCACATGCTGGCGTGCAGCCCCAGTTAAAGCAAGGTGGGAAACGAGCCCTTCTGCCAGAAAATAAAGGCCTAATTGAGTGGTCATTTTTGTGTGATGGAAGGACTGACTGACACTGATGATTGTTTAATAAACCAATGCATAGAATATAGTTAGAACTTGGCTGGAATTTTTAGCAAGCTACACATTTTGGAACAGTAGGTATCTGGCTCTGTCTAGAGAGTACAAGATAAAGTCATAAAGTGGAAAGGGGTCTGTCGTATCAAAAGCTTGCAAAAAACCATGTTCACTCAGTCACTAAGGCAAATATTCCGACTGTTTAGTTACTGCTATGGAGTTTGTGTCATAGTGGGGAATACTGAGATTACTACACCTAGATTATCTAAGAAAAAATATAACTCAGAAATTCTATGGGCAAGTAGTTTCTACTCCCCTTCTACATCTCATGGAGAACCAGCTCAGGCATATCTGGTTCAGAGCAGTGCTGCCCAGAGTTTATCTGGATGGGAGAGGGACTGTCATATAGTTAGATATCCAGGAAAGCACCTAGTTCCTGAAAAAACCCAACCAAACCAAACCAAAAAACCTGGGAAAGCTCAGTACCACTGTTACCATGCAGAAGATCTATCCTGCACCATGTCACAGACCTGGCAGACCAAGAACTGGTTTAGTACATCCCGGGTATCCCTTCAGAGGGGGTGTTCTGTGTCTCAGGATAGCACAGCATTTCATGCTGTAGCACCTCATTTCATGCTGGGGTTTTTTTAATTAAATTGAAGAAGAAAGCATATCCCACATCCAGTGCATCTGGACGTTAGGAATGGATTGCCCCACTTCTTTCAATGGCTCTGGACCAGTAGCATTATTCCTGAGATCATTCCCTTTGGTTTGCCACTATTTATTTATTCTTGTCTGCAGAGGCTCTCTTTTTTCTCTCCAGCTGCTCCATCATTCACCAGCACCTCCTGGTAGCCCACCCTGCTCCCACAGCCCATCCCTTCTCACAGCTGACCCTCCTTGAGGTCAGGATGCGATTAGGTGGCTGGAGATCATAAGGAATATTAATCACAAGGAACACTGGGATGTTGGTTTGCAGACTTCCTTATGTGAAATACACTGTGGCAGGCTATCGGGTTACCAGTGGCTGAAAAAGAAACAGTTCTCCCTCTACCCTTGACAGTCAAAAGAAAGTTTGATTTATCTTCTCATTTTCAGTTAGTCTAAAGGCAGCTGGACAGTATTACTACAAAGCTCTAGCTGCATGTCATTGTAATAGGGGCAATGTGTTTGTTCACTTCTGCTCTCTTCCTCTGTCTAATTGTTCTATTGTCTTTCTGTTTTCTCTCCACATTTGGGCTGACAAAATGTTTCCTTGGCTTTAGCCCTCTAGCCAAAGCTTAACGGGCTCCTAATCAAGAACTAACACCACCAGCAGGCTATTTCCTGTCTTTGTTTAGCATTCCTGGTATCATCTTTCTTCTCCTCTCAGTCCATCACAGCAAAGTTTCACCATTATTTTCATTTGAATCTTCCTCCATGCAGAGTGCAGGAAGCTTCGTATATATTCCTCTCATTTCTGTCCCCTCGATCTCTGGTCCCCCAGCTCTACATCCTGGAAGAGTAGCAGAAAATCTGGTCCAAAACCAGATTTTGAAAAGCCATGAAACCCTGGGATAATTGTATATTCCATGTAACTATATCAGCAGGATTTTTATTGCCAAGCCTTAAAGCAAATTGTACTGATGTTTTGAACATATAAGGAGTAATCACGATATCATTCATTACTAGGTACCATTCACCATGCCTTACATTTCTGTGCAAATATCAAGACTGTCAGGATACAATTCAGTTGCCTAAACAAAGGTTTCTGATGTTGTTTAAGATACCCTTAGACACAGGGCTGCCTGATGTCACTTGGGAGACCTTAGGATTCTCAGTCCTGAGAAGCTGATGTCTTATTGATACTTAGACCATTTTGAGAGAGGGAATCAGGTCAGCCCTTATCTTATGGAGCTTACTCAGCCAGACAGTGCCTCTGGACTCCCAGTTCAGAAAACAGAAATCAGTGGGCTCCTCCAGAAGGACCACACAGGGCCAGTGTGGCACATGACACCAGATTGGCCACCCCAACTCCTGCAGTGCCAGGTGCCAAGCAGACCACCCTGAGTATATAGATATAAGAGTATATAGATAAAATCCTTTTGTCTACATCATATACATACACATAAATTAATATATTTGTGTACAGTGCTTTTTTAAACAACAGGTAAACTAAAGATTACGAAGATTCACAGTGGCACTAATTATTAGTCTAATGTACAAAGTTAATTAAAAGTAGGTAAGGTCTCCTTTAGCAGTATATTACAGAAAAGAAAAGTAACTTGGAGTGCATGGTTACTAATGTTGGCTGAGAAAGAAAGTAAAAGATCTAAACTGATTGTCATCTGAAGGAGTGCATTAGGAAACAGCTCCCCTCAGTTTTACTGTTTCTGGCTGTATCTTTTGTAATACACAATAGGGGAGTCTTTTCTCTGATTTGCTTTTAAGGCTTTAGCACAATCAAAAGCTGGAAGTATTGTAAAGAAAATCTGCAAATAGCATGAAAATGTCTTGTGGTGACATTCTTATTCAGGCACTGGGCCTGATTTTGAAAGATCCCGAACACCCAGAGATGCCAATGCTAAGCACTTCTGCAGATCATATCTTTGAGGGCTGAAAGATCATTTTATGATCTTGTTTTCATGCTTTTGCAACCCTACAAAGTCATTTCTTTTCCTTACGTAGTAGCACAGATTTTCTTAAAACCATTCAGATCAGATATCTTTGTTTTAAGGCAACAGTTTTGTGCTGCGTGGTAAGATATATAACTTCAGTCAGCAGAATGATTTCCCTTCTTTCAGGGGACTGAAAATATATTTAAAGTTAAAACAACATTCATTATTTAAAAAACAAAGTCTCTGGAATCTGGGAATTTTAGATCCACTCCGTTGCATTATTCAACCTGGTTATGGCACCATCTTCACAAAAGTTCCTGCACATTAATGGGTAATGATTTATAGGTCATATAAAAAGTGAGAAGCTCAAAAAAAAAAAAAAAAGTTATTTTTCTTTCATTGCCTTGTCATCTGTAGGGAAAAGACCATATTTGCCATTGTGTCTTCCCTCAGAAGTGGTTTGAGGTGGCTGCTGTCTGAAGTATAACCAAAGCAAAACAGTAAGGTTTGAAATTGTATGTTCAGTGTTTATGCAGACTGTATGTGAGCCACAAGGAAAAAGACATTTCAATAATCACATGCAGATCTGAGACATGCAACTGAAGCAATGGCTCCTCAATTCCCATAAAAATGACTAAATTTAGAGTTTGATTTCCCAACCAGTTATCATACACACAGTTTATTGGCACAGAATAACTGAATACATCCAAATGCCTGGCTCTCAGATGGACAAGTTTAAACCCAAAGCTAAAAAGATAATGAAACAAATGGACCTGCCTTCTAATGCTGAAAGGGAAAGAGAGGTCAATAGATCTCACTGATGTTGTCAGATATTCAGAATTTCTAACTAAGATATCCAAAACTATTTAGAAACATCATGCTTTTTTTCATACTGTTAGTGACCTTAAAGATCTCCAAATATTCACCAGGGGCTCATGACAGCTGCCTTTTCACTGCAATGGAAAACCATCTTCTTTAAAATCACAAATCAAGTAACATTGGCCTTTAGTTCTGTGTGCAGCCAAAACTTGCAGACTGAAACACAGATCCTCTGTGTACTTAAAAAAGTAACTTAAAAGGTGAGTGTCAGCTCTCTGATGCTCACAGAACAACTCCAGGTTCCTCAAAAGTTGGCCTACTGACAGTCTGTTAACAGTGCTGTTTGCACACTTCTTCAGGTGATTCCACCCTCTCTGTATCTCCAATCACTGTCAAAAATACCCCTGGAATATAGCCACTTTTCATCAGCATATAAAAATCTCATAAATGCTTAAAAAATATAAAATGTAGGTGTCAAGAGGATGGGGGCCATTCTCTTTTCAGTGGTGCCCAGCAACATGACAAGTGACACAGACTGGAACACAAGAAGGTCTACTTGAACTTGAGGAAACACTTTCCCATGAGGGTGCCAGAGCCTGCCACAGGCTGCCCAGAGAGGCTGAGGAGTCTCCTTCTCTGGAGACTTTCAAAACCCACCTAGTCTTGTGCCTGTGCAAGATCTTCTGGGTTACCCTGTTTTAGCAAGGGGGTTGGATTCGATCTCCAGAGGTCCCTTCCAACCCTGTACCAGATTCTGTAAATAAATGATAAGAAAAACAGATTGTATTTGGTTTGTGTGGCAAGGATTTGATAGCAGGAGGAGCTACCCTTCATAATTCTATGAAAATGCTGATTAGATTGATCAATAACCTTATTTAAACAAAAGGAAAGTCCACTACCTTTGTGGCATACATAAGAACAAAAAGAAACTACTAATACAAATTTGCTAAAGCAATGTGGCTGGTGATCTTCATAATAAAATATTCACATTAGTTGTTTGTATGTTACATACATATATACTCTATTATATACATGCTTGCAGATGACCCAAAACTTATTTAACAAGCATATCTGAAACACTTATTACATAGAAATCTTGAATTGTTCATTTTCAGTAATGATTTTCAAATGATAAATTGTAATTTTCTTTTATGGCTGATACAAATTTATATTGAAGCTTCACCGAATTGGACAATTTTTCAGTAGAGTTTACTTAGTGTTAATCTATTCATTAAGGGGTAAATGAAGAGTTTAATGGTGAAGTGATGTAACTAGAACATAGTCTCAAGTGGTGTGTTAGGTTTATCAATCAGTGAAAATTGTGCACTTGAGTGTAAGAGCACACGTCTATCCATATGATTCTTGCTACCTCAGTTAATTGAAACCCTTTTTTCCACCCTATTATCAATACTTGAAAAATAGCTCCAACCACATCTATTAACCAGTGTCTTAATAGATGCTTTATCAGCTCCATATAAATTGCATGTATTTCAATAGAAAGCAATTTCACTAATATAAGGGTCAGTTCTATGGTTCACTGAAGATGTTCACTCAGGAAGGATTGAAGCACAACTGGATGGATAGAGATAGATAGAGATGTGGGCTTGATCTTCAATCCACTGTGCAAGGTTTGAGATGCAATCTCATTTACACTCTCTGCCCTCATCAATGTTGCCAAAAGCAAAGTATGCTTATGATGAAAATGAGTTAGAGACTGCCACTTCCACTGGGAAATCTAAATCAGAACAAATATGTATTTTGACATTTCCTATAAAATGTAAAAAAATAAAATAAAATAATTAAAAAAAATAGTTTAGACTCAGGACAGAAGAATTATGCATCAATACAGAAATGTCCTAAACAATTCTGAAATTAGCAGTTCTTCCTTCCAAAGCAATTTCTCCAAAGTTTTCATTGATATTGACACATTTCCTCTTTATCTTAGATACTTGATTTGAATGAAAAAATAAATACAGATTTTCTGAGCAGCTTGGTTAAATGTCTCCTGAGCTCATGGTCAATTCAGCAGTGCTTCATGGTGCCTTGAATAAAACATAGGTACTTCCATCTCACAAGCCCAACATACAAAACATGTTTGTTTCTGAGTGTGTCCTAACCTAATTTTGTTGATAAAAATTCTCCCACTTTCTATGTTTTAGTCTTTCCTTGCCCTTCACACCCCCTTTCTAGTTCTCTCCATTCCTCTTGGTCTTCATCCCCACTTTGCTTTTCTTGTCCAGTTGTCAAATCAACAGTAGATGGAAAATGAAAGCTACAAAACAGGAAGAAAAAGAGGGATACAAGCTGCTCAGTGGTGTCTGGTGTAGTACTACCTAAAACTTTCAACAAGCTTCTCTAATCCTTAAAGGCATTTGGGATCCTTGAACCCAAGGGGTTTCATCTCTGCTCAGAGATTATCCACATAAAACAGGTTCTGCTTTCCCTTCTGTGGCCACGTTATTTAATCAACTATATCATATGTGAGAATACAAGGTGAAGGGCATTTATGCTGGGTAATGCTTCTCCATCTCAGAAAGAACCAAAGGAGAGGCTCAAGCCAGAGCAACATCAGTATTTTCTGTTAACTTCACCAATTATCTGATAAAGGTGGTTTGTAGTAGTTGTTCTCTCATGAAGGGGAATTTTTGGAAACAAGCCTCAACAGAGAAAGGGTGTTATGTGTTGTTTGCATACTTCTGAAAACACATCACCCTCCCACCCTTCTGCTCAATTTTGGGGACATCATGGTTACTTTGACTCACAGTTTCTCAGAGAAGCTTGTTGCCATCACACAGAACAGAGCTTTGCAGTCTTGAAGAGGGTTCACTGGGCAGCAAGAATACCTTTTTTCTTACTTTTGATTCTTCTCATAGACCTGTTCCTATGTTCTCCATCCATGATCAGTGGGCAAGCCAGTGGAGCTACAAGAATTAACATAAGGGCCTGTACCCAGTTCTATGCTTACGTAATATACTGGGAGAATTTACATTACAAGTAAGTAAATAGCTTTTCCTTTTAGTCTTAAAGCACAGTTTTATGTTACATAGGAAAATAGAGTTGAAGCTGGTACTGCATTTATCAGGGCATGCAGAGTTTAGTGCTTGTGGCACAGCTATCCATAGGCAGGAAAAAAAATAGCCCCCATCACAGCCATCAGTTCTGAGCTGTGGATCTGAGAACTGACCAAGCCAGCTTACAGCTCAGTGTGATATTCACAAATGTAGTTTGTAAATAGGAAATAAAGGCTTGACATTACAAAAAAAGGTTACAACATAGATCAATGCCTTACCATATATGAGAACATATTGTTTTCATTGTCAAGACTTAAAAAAATTATACTACAGGGGGCAGACAGAGCAAAACCATAGCTGAAACCTAAAATAAATTGTGTTATGCAATGAAGAACTTCCTTTTACAGTGCAGTATTTCTTCAGCGAAAGCAGATCATTGCTATAAAGAGCTGGTATTTATCAATTTTTAAAGGTCTTGGCCCATCAAAGCTAGTGTTAGATTTGGAATTTCGCTTTTGTTGCCAAGGTGACAAACACTTATAAATATACCACATCTTCTAATGTGCTTTTAACTTAGTATTTTTATGGCTTTTAAATCAGATACCATTAGCAAATATATTAGGTAATTTAGCTGAAAGACCATTTTCTACTAACGCTTTTTGTTACATTTCCCCAGGTAGTTCAGTAAATGTCTGTTGTGACATTGCAGTCCTGCCAGGCTTCTAGCATATAAGGATACATACTGTACATCTGGTAAAAATTAACATATTACCATAGGGTTTTCTAATTTTATTTTTTTTTTTATTGATAATTACAAATTGTATAAAATAAGACAAATATTAAGGGTTGTATCCTACAGTTCATTGACTTCAGAGGGAACTCTGTGGAGGTAATGACTCTGGGATTTGCCAGAGGCCATACTCTGCATTGTTATTGTCAGCTCCTGTCTCCCCTTTTTATAGCACAGTAACAAGGTTGAAAGAACAGGGGAGACCATAACAGCTCCACAGCAGGGTCTACCCCCTGCAAAGGAGAAGCCAACAAACAAGCTAAACCTTCCTGGGCCTCATCTTCTTTTTCATAGACTCAAAGGCCAGAGGAGACTGAGCAAGTTGGAACACAAGAGGTTGAGGGGAAACACAAGAAAAAACTTGTTCCCAGGGAGGGTGCCAGAGCCTGGCAGGGGCTACCCAGGGAGGTTGTGGAGTCTCCTGCTCTGGAGACATTCCAGCCCCCCCTGGATCTGTTCCTGGGTGACTTGGTCTAGGTGCCCTTGCTCTGGCAGGGGGGTTGGACTAGATGTTCTTCTAGGGCCCTTCCAACCCCTGACATTCTGTGATTCTGTGATTCTGTGAGACCTTTGCCATTGCCTGATGTGATGCCCTGCAGGACACCAAGTTTTCCTGACCAGGAAACTGGTGGCCACTCTGGCCATGTGTGAGATAGAGCAGCTGAAGGGCTGGGGGTACCACAGACAGTGAAGGCAACCATGGTCCCTGTCAACCTCTGACTGCAGAGAATCTCAGGTGTGGACGTTGTGTCCTTGCTGTCCCAAAAGCACATCTGGAGGCAGAAGCTTGACTGGCTTTTTCTCTCAGGAACTCTATCTTACCCCAGGAGCCCCACCCTGCACCAAATGGCATCTTGGTTGGGAGTGTGACCCTGGGAGCAGGTAGGGCTGAAGGGAAGGGTGCAGACAGAAAGGAGCAATCTTTTTCAAAATACAAGTTATTTAAAACTTTAACAAAGCTTGCCATCAATGAGGATAAAACAGTGCATAAGTTTCCTACCATAGCAGAGTGTCACATTGGGTGGAAAGGTCCAATGGAGAAGCATCCAGAAAACATTTTTCATGCCTGCATATTAAATTTCATCTGCCACCCCTATCTTTTAAGACTCAGCATTCATGAAAAAAAAAAAAAAATGTTCTGAAATTAAAAAAGAAAGTGATAAAAGAAAACCAACAGTGCCATAACAGTTTGCTTGGCGAAGTGGAAGAGCCTTAAGGAGAAATGCTCTGTGTGTAAGTCACAAAGAGATGCCCCACGTGGCACACACAGGGCCTGGGTATATCACCCTTGCCCCCAGCCCAGCACTGTCCCGTTGGCCTCTTCATTCAGCACAGCTATCTGTCATGAAGAATTTAAGTTTCATATTTTCATCTGTCAGTTGTGAAAAGGCCTGTCAGCTGAGGCTTACACTACCATTTGCCAAAAGGCCTATAGCCCAGGCTGACAATACACTCTTATATTTGTGCTTCCAGGCTCCAGATAATCCCCTCACTTTCCTCCTCAGCAGTGCAGTTATGATGAGGCTTAAACTGCATATTTTGGGGGGTTTTAAATCCAGATTTTGCTGATAAATGCTATCAGCGGGAATGAAATGAAATACAGCACGGTTTAGCTCTTATTACCAGCAGAAAGCCTACTGTGGGCATTTTGTGAGGGCTATAGAGACAGTATTCATATTAAACAGGTTAATGTCTGTAATGTCTATAGTCACAGGAACTAAACATTGGAATGTTAATATCAGCTTTTATCTACTTTGTCTGCCATCCCTGAAATAAAAATTAAAAAAAACAAAAACAAAAACCCCAAGAACAATACCATCCTTCAAACAAGATATTTCCCAGTTTGTTTCTTTAATTTGATTTGTAAAACAAAATAAGATTTTGCTCACTGCAAATGCACGGACAAATGTTTTTATGCTCTGAGATGCCATCAAATTACATGTATAATGCCACAGGAGGAAGAAAATGTCTACATCCTCAAAGTACACTTTTCCTCAACACTTTTCCTGTATGACATTTGACAAAAGTACAACATTATTATAGGAAAAACTGGTCAGCAAGCCACCTCAATCTGATATGTGTTTATGAGGGTAAGGAAGGACATAAGAAGTTAATCCTCACACCTGTAAGTTTAGGACTGCACAGCTTTGATGCTCACACCTAAATAATAACAGCAAAAAGTAAAATTGCTTCCAAAACTCAATCTCATCTGAGGTTTGTGGGGGGACACAGTGCTTAACCCAGGTTAAGTGTTTGCCATCTTATCTCAATAAATCAGCTTTCCAACCATAATGTAACCACAAAGAAATCACATCTTTAACTCATTAAAGGCTTTTAAATTGTCTAATCGATTATGACTCGATTACAGTTTTCTGAAGTCAATATTAGATTATGTCCATATGAAATAACTCTACCATTTTTTTCTTTGGTGCAACATCATTTTTCCCTGCAGTTCTAAAATATTCTAATATAATATACTAGTACCAGAGGGATTTTTGTTTCATTGCCTTATATTGTCATTTAAAAACTAACTTCAGAATTTTTTCAACCCATGAACTGAGACAGTCCAGAAGGAGGAGAGGGAGTGAGTATTGCAGGGAGGTGTACAAAGCACACTATGAAAAGCAGCCTTATGTTAACAGTCTGATCCTTTCTCTCCTGGAAAAGGTTTTCAGATTTTCACATTTAAAAAATAAACAAACAATAAAATCCCCCAACAACAACAAAGATTGAGATTAACTTGGAATATTTCTTTCATGAAAAGCAAGGTGGGCAGTTGCTTAACTGCCTTGTGTTCAGAAAATGAGGGCAGCTGCAAGGCAGTCTATAGAGCAACTCCACTAAGGAAACTTTTCTGCATGCACTTCAAACAGTATTCCTATGACTGAAAGAACTTGTGTGTATAGATTTGAGCCAGTAAGTATCCTCCAGGTCAGGAACTAATCCAGTCATAATGCTACTGAAAATCTGGAAACAGAGGACTGTCATGACTGTCCTAGCTGTTGGTGTCCAGCTGTTTTCTACTACACCTAACTAGTGTAGCTAGTAGCAAATAATTTTTCTTCCAATGAGACCAAATTCCCACCTGTAAAATATTTTTTTGCCTATGTTATATCCTTTATCTGTGTCCCACCAGCAGGTAAAGAGTGACCAAGAGAAATGAAAATGGGAGTACTGTATCACAGTATGTTTACATATGTTAAGATGTAAATAGATAACAGTAGCTACCACTACATTAGTAGTGTTATTAACACCAGCAATAATTATTAGACATCCAGTAGATCTATTTTTTCCATATTGATAGATAAATATGCCAAGACAACAACAGTGGGGCATTGTTCAGTCCCTCATGCAAAGCAGCATGTAGATCCTGGCCCAGAATACCCACACACAATATCTTTTAGAAAAGAAACATGGGAATTAAAATAAGTAGGGATCACTCTAAAAGGCAGGGGAAAAGGAAATGGTAAAAAGCTTGTGTAAATGTATAAATAGGCTCTTGGTGCATGGAGTAGTTGGAGGTGTCTGTGAAAATAATCAGTGCTAGAGGATAGTGATTTATGTCAGCTATTTTTTTTTTTGTCCAAAAATTGAACTGAGGGACAGAGATTTTGTGCTCCTGTATGTTACCACTTTGAGTATTTTTGATCTCTCTATATTCTTACTGTTGTTACAAACAAGAATTCCCTTAGCATTGCATCTGTGTTGTCTGTCTTAACTTTTTCTTTTTTTTTTTTTTTTAAATACAAAAGAAAAGACTAAAATATATTTTGTTTCAGGAATAAATTACTCCAGGAGCTGTAGCAAGTGATTTGATTCCCTAAGTAATAAGACTGAGTTGTCTGTCATGTCTTGTCTGAGTTGCACTGTCTTGGCCTAAAAATTCAGAAAATAGTTTCACCTCACTGAAAAGCAGGATTTTGCTCCTGAATTCCTGGGAAATTCTCACCTAAGATAAGTGCCTTCTGCTTTCCTGCCTCCCAGTTCTTTTGTCTCTGGCATTACTCATTAGGAGCAGGCTCACTGACTCAATTAAAGAACAACAAATGCAAGAAGCAGATCAACTTTTCTTTCTACATTTTGTTTTACCTATAGTTTGGGCACAACTTTGGTTAAATACAGGTTATCATTCTCCACCAACACATGCAAACCAGTCTGAGGGCATCCAGGATATTTGCAGATGAAAAAAGGAGGGAAAATTGCTCTGATGTAACCTGTTTTTTGCAGGTTAGAAGCACTGGCCTTTCTTACTAGTTTAGCACAGGCAGTTCAGTCTTCCAAGTGTTGGCTTTTAGGCCTCTCATTTCTAGACAATGAGCATCTAATTTTGTTTGATTTTTTTCAGAGAAACAAAGTCCTTACCCTCTGTACCAACCCTCAGCACCTAACTTGGGGTAATAAACTCATGCAGGCAGCAGGACACTTAACTGTCAGTCATGACCAATACTCTCATATTTAGTTCTTTGAGTCTTTTACTGACATGTTGATAATACTCCCCAGAAGCCTCATGCTTCTTTATTTTCATCTTCTTGTTTGCTTTGCTGGGGGATGAGAGAGCCAGAGGCTGGGCATTTACATTCAGATTACACTGTTCAGTCTTTCTATGGTATGATAAAGCTGTCATGGCCAGCTCTGGGGAGTCTTCACCCTTCTGACCATCAGGGTTTTGATCTGGCACTGTAGTACTGGCTTGCTTTGTCTCCTTTCTCAGCAGGATGGTATGTGTCTCCAGAGACAGAAAGACTCCCAGATGAGAGATGCAGAGGCCACCAGTAGGACCTATGTGGGGAGCAGTGGCAAGAACATTTGTCAGCCACATTTTATCCCACTGCTTGGCCTTGCATTTCACCAGCAGTCATGTGGCTAAGGGCAGCCCAGGCTGCAGGATAATAGTAAGAAAAAACACAGTAGTGTTTTCTTTTTGAGTTATGGTATAATAAAATCAACAGCATGGAGCTACTTGTGACTCTGCAAAACAATTAGGTGGTCTAAGGACAAATTAACTCCTGTCCCCAGTTATTTATTTTCAATTGATCCTGAATATTACATGGGATGGAAAGGTAAACCAGGTATTTTTTGAGTCATGTGCAGATGACAAAGCATAACATAGATGAAAGTATGAGTGCTGTGGAGACAGAAGATTTCTCCCATACTGTACATCCTCAGTCATCTACTTCAAATTACTTCATAAGATACACCGAGGTGGGGGAATTCAGAGACTCCAGCTGACAAAGTGAAGAAACAGGCTAATTTCTCCCCCAGACAGAATGTTTATTATGTTCTTCTCTTGCTTTGTTCTTCAAACTAGTGTTTCTTCACAGGTTTTAAACTACACATCTTTAAAAAAGTCACAGCTTCCCACAATGTTATTAATTTCAATTTGAGAGGTTTGAAAGAGCAGAGGCATAATTAATTACACAGTATGAAATAGTTTAACAGGAAACTGTAAAGCTTTATTTTTTAAAATGTTTCTGAACTCTGGCACTAAGTGAAAGAGTAAAGCAGAAGATGCTGGAACTTTTAAACGTCAAAGTCATTTTGGCCTGGCTCTGGCCTTTCCATTTGCCACATTAAAGCCCTGTTACTCTGTAAACTTCATAGTCTCTGTGGGAATACAACATAGCATTTGCCAGGGCCAGCTTTAAGGATGGGCAAAGTAGGCAGCTGCCTACCCTAACAAGGAGCTAGATGCACCCAAAAAAAAAAAAGAGTAAATTTGCAAATACAAAACATTATTATTTGCCAGCAGTAAAGTGTTCTCTGTTCAAATTGGCCAGAAAGGGTAATGTAATTATTCTGGTATTTTATCAGAGAGTGAAGAAACCCATAGGGAAGGACCTGGAAAAGTCTTTCTGTCTGACATAAAAGGAGGGAAAGCTGGCACTGTCTCCTGCTGCTCTGCTGTTTGAGGTGGCCTTTGGCAGCTGATGGGCAAGGAGGCTGGTGGGAGCAGATCTGCTATCCCCGCAGAGGGCAACACACCTCAACATGCTGGCTGCTATGAAAAGGCCTTGCTGCTACAAGCAAGTACTTTTGGAATAACTTTAGAGGGTTTTTGTTCAAAATTAACTGCCTCACAGCCATATGCAAAAGTTGGGGTTGTTTTTTTTTTTTTGTTGTTCATGCTTTTAGTTTTAAACAGCCTGGTGTTTTATTCCACATCACCTGCAAAATGGGCTAAAGCAACTTTTCTGGGGTTTTTAACTGATTTCTTTTATCTTTGCACTAGAAAGAAGAGCTGACATTTTAGGTTTCCAGCACCTGAAAACTGCAATCTTGCAAGCTGGAGTCTTTTAAATGGAAAGGAAGAAAGAAATTACAGTGGTTCACAGTGAAAGAATAACTTCTGGGACCAGATATTTGAGTCAACCAAGCAAATTAAAGTAAAACCCAGAGGGACAAATATACTGCACAGATCGGCTTGGAAAGCATCTTTTTATAGAAACAAACGGGGTAGTAAAACACAATGCTTTAAAAGTGCATTAAGCATACTTTATTCCTCTGTTCAGAGTTAATTCAAGCAATAAACTCACAGATTTCACCTAAGATAAAGCTTCCTACAGATTTCACAACCAAGTTCCCTTCTGAACCTCGGGGGAAGCTTTTATAATGATAACTCCTTTCCCCTACCTCCAAGCTGACCTAGAAATGGTTAGAGAATTGTGCTCAGCACAACTCTTGTCCTCAGACTTTTTTATTATTATTGTTGTTATTACCTGGGTCTTTCTCTGAAGCATGTATATAAAAGAGAGGGGATTTCCCCTTGCACCAATTAAAAGCCAAATCTCACCTCTCCTTTCTTCCCCCTCAACAAGAAGTTAACCCCTGCTGAGCTCTTCCCCCAAGGCATCTATAAAGCCTCACAGGTGAGCTTGCTGCAGTGTAATGAGAATGAATCAGCACAGATCTTCCAACAGATAAACTCCAATCTTTTATTCTAGCCACCTGGCTCTCGACTTATCAGACAAGAAAATGGCTCTGGTTTGAGTTAGGTGGATTTTCTTCTCTTTTTGCAGTATTCTTCCTTTTGTACTTTCCTTCCTTTAGCAAGCAAGTATGCTTTCTTCAAACTGAGATTTTTGTTCCTAAAAATCCACATTCTGGCACTTTTTATTGCAGGAAATGACCTTGTATTGTGTATGCTCAGTCTTTAAAAGTATTTCAGTTGTGTCAGAACTCTTGTTTCACAGGGTCCTTGAAATGCAGATGAGTTTGTCACACCTGGACAGAAGTAATATGGAAATATTTTTATTAAAGTAAAGGTCTAATTATAATTGAACCCGGTTGTTATATGTTGATGAAAATGAAAAATGTGTGTGGTTATAAAGGTAAATGTATCTTGTTTCCCTGTGGTTTTTACTATAAGAATGTAGAATCAAGAATTGTAATAGCTCACTAAAATATTTTCTCTCCTAGAAGTGCATGAATCGTATAATTGTTTGCCTAATGAAGCTCTTAAGATTTAACTAGAAGAAATTAAATGCATTAAGGAGTCTAACAGGAGGATGGGTCTTTGCACCAAATTACTTTGAATTTCTGTGATTGTTCTCAAGTAGGGAGTAAAGTAGTAGGATGAGAAGACAATTCCACAGTTCAATTTCTACCTCTTAATTCATTTCACCTTATAAATAAGTGGCTTATAGGACTTTTTTGAATTTAATCTCTGGTCCTGGCAGGTGGGTACCATTTTGTTGCTTTTACATTTCACCTTTCCCTCTTAAAAATTTTGAGGAGTGTATCACCAAATACCACTCAGTCCTGTTTTCTTGTGTACTTTTAAAAAGTATTTCTGAGCAAATGCAGTTATTTAAAATTTGTAATATGAATTTTGGGCTCTGCTGCTACCCACATTTTTTTTTCTAAGCCAATCACAGTGGGAAAGAATAAGGGGTCCATGTTTTGAGCCTTTTAAATGTGTACCTTTTGTCTGCTGCTTTTTTTTTTTACTTTGTTTACTCTAAAGGGAATGATCTTTCTGAAAAAAAAAACCAGCTCACAGAAACATTTATCATCATTCTTGTGTGCAGTGGGGGTATTTGTACCAGATAGAAGCACAGATATATTAGCTGGAGTTCATCTTGGGTTAAATTCTGGGAAAAACCAGCCACAGGAAAACAAGCCCTCTATTTAACAGGCTTTTGGGATCTACAAGGGAGCTTGTGTTGCTAAAAGCCAAGCAGGGTAAATATCCCTTGTGTCTAGAAAACCATGATATTAACACATCTGCAGCTGAATTTGTAATGGCTATCAGTGATTTACTGGTTTTTGTTTTGTCCCTTACCCGTTCTGATGTATTTAGCAGCATTTCTGTAAGCATTTGTTGAAAAAGCTCTATTTTGGGTTCAGTCACTACACAGAGACTATTCCCTGGAAATGGAATGTTAATTGTGTTGGGGACAATAGATGCCAATATTTATTTACATAAACATTATTCTTTTATGCATAAAGCATTGGTTTTTTAAAAGCAATTTTCCTTCTTGTGGATTGGAAGAGCAATATAGTCTCATTTTCTCACTCGATGGCTTAGAGAAGAGTAAATAATTTTTCTGCAGTGCACTTTGTGCAGAAAGAGAAAGATGGGGAGAGAAATAGCCATGGCATTTGTAATACAGGAGAATTAAAAGTAATTAGCAGAACTGCACAACTCAGAGGATTGGTAATAGAATCCAGAGGCTTTTCTCTTCCAGGTGTTCAGATGCTGGGTAATGAACATGTCATAAATACCTCCATGGAGAGGTCACTGGTTTCAATGAGGGTGGTGTCAAGAGCAGCAGCACCACATCAGTGCAGGAGCATCTGTCACTGGGAGAACACACACCTCTGCTGTCTGTCACAGAAAGGTGAAGACCAGCCTGTGCTGTCTGTGTCCACACCAGCCCCATCACCTTCTGCAAGTCAGG
>JAOEGS010019650.1:0-16861 GCA_025447755.1 Corythornis vintsioides | reverse complement strand
TGTGCAGGAGTTGTAAATCAGATGACTGCACTAACTCTGGCCTGGCACTGCAGCTCTCACAGTCTGCTTCCATGTAAAAATCATTACTTAAAGGAAATGCCACACTCTCTAACCTCAATCCATACTCTTCCTGAACTGTAGAGGAGCAGGGTAGGACCCCAGGTGTGCCTTTTCTGTTGGAAGGCAAAGCTGTTCACGGACTTGCTTAGAGCAAAGTCCAAATTTTGATTTAGCTGAGACTTTGTATGAATATCATTAGAAGTTTAATTCTTGTTTTGAGCCTTGTGATAGCAGCAAACAACTTGCTCAGGGGATCATGTTATTCCAGCACTAAAAATAATTAATTATTTCTATATCTGGTCTGTGCACTTTCTTAGCACTGCTCAGAGCTGTGAACAAAGCCTAACAGTTGGAGCTTAGCTGCATATACCTTTAAGTATTTCTAATTGAAAAACACAAAGCATTGTTTTCTCTTGGAGAATCAGATCCCACTTTGGATTTAGGAAAGAATGTGACTCTGAGATAATCTCACTTTTCCCATCATCATCCTTTCATTCTTCCTCACTACCCCCCCATCCTAGACACAAAGTGACATATCCAAGTACTTGTCCTTCAACAGATTCTTCAGCAAGCAACAGAGCAGAAAGCCCTAATATCTATTCATTTGTAATCTGTCATTCTTAAAGTATTAAGGACAATTGACTTCACATGTCTCAGGTAATTAGAATAGTCATCCTTTGCTCCAGATTTTTAAAGTGAGTGTCTCAAACTCTTAATCAGTACATTTATTGATGTCTTTCAACATATCTGTTTCTTGTCAAGTGTGTGTTAGATTAAAAAAAAAAATCTTGCATACTGAATTGTGCATAAGAATTATATTTAAAACCTTTTTCTGTTGCTTTTGTAATCAAACAAAATATATTAGTGACAACGTGGTATTTTCCACATTCAGAGTAATCAATCTCTTTTTTTAATCTGGAAAACTGCTCAAAAGCAAATTAATAAATATAAATGTCAGGAGTTACATTTGCACAAATGTTTTAGTGCTTGTTTTCCCAAGTTTATATTTCCACATAAAGCAATATTAACGATGATAATAGCTAATAAGATTTTACAAGATCTAAGGGGCTCATAAAAATAGGTTGTTGGATTTCTTCAGCTGTTCCTGATCTCAGTAAGAAAAGCAGTCTTTTCTCACCTCAGAAACCCAAGTCCTAACTTTGGCCATTAGCACAGTTGTATGTGAGCATTGTTAGCTACAGATACAGGAGATCTCTAGGACAGGGATGCCTAAGTTGGGTGTTCTCAGTGGCACCTTGGTGAACAAGCAATTTCAGCAGACAGCTCTCTCCTGACAGATCTGTATTTGTGAGAAGAGCAATCTTGAGGGCTTGTGAGGGTATGGCCATTATTCTATAGCTATGACTACAGAGCCTCATCCACAGATTTTTTTTCCAGCTCATTGCTCATTTCAGCTCATGTCCTATTCCAGACACATTTCCCTGGCAACACTTGAGCAAGGAACAGGCAAGTATCAAATCAGCCAGCATTATTCATTTGGTCCCTCAATGCTTTAGAGTACTCATTGCTCAAACCATGCTGCAAATGAGTCTCAGGCTGACTTCACATGCTGGACAGGAGAAAAAGAAATCAATCTGGAGTGGTTTTTATTGATATGAAGCTGGAGTGGGAAAACAGGGGGTTTTGGCAGAGAAGATGCATGTATCTGTCAGTTTTCTCCTGTTAGCCACACCACACCAAAACTCCTGCTGCAGTTTTCTCCTGTTAGCCACACCACACCAAAAGCAGGAGAGTGTTTCTACAGCAGGGATTTTGTGTGGAGAACAGCAGCAATGATGTCAGACCAGTTTGAAGAGTGAAGCTGGTCCCTCCTTCCCTTTACTAGTGTTTGCCCTCGTGCACCCAGCTCTCTAAGTCATTCTGCCTTTTAGGGTGTAATATGTTTGCAGTTCCCCATTCAGGGACTGGTTTGAACTCTTAAACTGAGAATTTCCTCTTTTGGTTGGTTGTAGGTTGGGTTTTTTTTTAATAACTGGCAAAAAAGAAAAATGAATAAAAGATGGAAAGGAATATACTGTAGTAAAACAAAAGCATAGGGATAACTCTGTCTCACCATGTCCTAGTTGTCCCACAACCACAAGATATTCCCTGGAGAATACACATTGTAGACAAAGAACCACACGTAGACACACATGTCCCTTAAACAGGTTTTGTGCAGACTGTTTGCACGTCCAGCTTGTTGGAAGAAAACAAGGATGAGCTTCTGTAGCTCTTTTTTTTCCATTGTCTCTCTCCTGTAAATCTTTCTCAGCTGTGTAGGCTGCACTGACAACAAGAGAGAAACTCGAGCAGGTGGGTTGTAATCCAGCCTGAGTCTTAGAGCAGCCCCTGTTCTCCTGGGAAAGCTACTTGCTCATTATATGAGAGCTCTTTATAGTTAAGGGCTGTGTGCATGATTCATTACAGGGGATGCAAAGGAATATAATTGAGGTGTTCTTATTAGGAGTTCTACCCTTTTTGGTGATTTTTTTTCCCCCTCTTCCTTTCATTTAGTTTCTCTTTGGGACTTGGGGGGAGTTAAAAGATTTGTGAGGATGTGGAAAGAGATAAATCCTTACTGAGGAAGAACTGCATAAGACTGTGGATGATTCAAATAAACCCCCAGTTTCACCAGAAAGTGGAAGACCCATGGGGTATAAGGCAGTGTCATGAGAGCTGTGAGTGCTTGCTTGTGTGTGTGTGAGTGTCTCTCTGGTGAACAAAATAGCTTCATTACAGACAGGTTAGGTCTGTCCAAATTACACAGCATTGCAGTTCTTTGTGGGAATGAAAAGTGTCCAGATCAAAAAAGCAACAAGACTTTATCAAGAGGAAAAATATTGATACTGGCTCTGTTCAAACTCTTATTTCAAGAATTAGGATAAAAGAAACTTGATTTTATAAGTGTCCAGAGCAATTTTATTGTTTATTAAAAGCCATAAAATATATCTAGATTTGCTCTTACATTCTAAATCATGGGCTTTTTCAAAACTAAGATTGCATAGACTGGATCTCTCTTCAATTACATAGCCACAAAAATGGGTTATCCCATTCATTACACTTTGTCAGAGTTTAGAATAATATTTCCATGAATCCAAAAACTAGAAAGGGGCTAGAGGGGAAGCCAGGGATAGAGCTGGGGTTTAGCTTTATCCCATTGTGACTCTTTTGACTTAAGAGTAATGGGTCAAAGCTTTAGAGTATGCACTCTTCAGCTGAGAGCTTTTCCATGTGGAATTTAGGAAGGAGATAGGATGGAATTTTGAAACCTTCTTGGTTAGGAAACTGGATGTGTTTGAAATAAAAAGTGAGAATGTTCTTCCCTTTTGGTCTAGATAGTTCAGGTTCTCCTGAGAAGAGCTACTGAGGGTAAGATTTTAGCTCAAGGTGGTAGAAAGCCAGGGAGTGCAACTGCTATATTGATTTCACTCCTCTTTTCAATAGGTGAGTACCACTGAAGCACAGAGTGGAAGAATTTAAATTCCTAGGTCTGAATCTGAGCTTTTTTTTGACTCAGAACTTGTTTTTTAGGCTAAATTATAGCACTGTCCCTCTGGCCAGCCACAGGTAGTGTGGTAAAAATTAGCAGCTTTATGGTATGCTACCATTCATATTCTTGCTGAGGCAGATCCAGTTTGAATGTCTAGAAAGCACAAAACACACTGGAGCTGTAGCCACAACAAATAACAAGTGGGTTGGTGTGAGCATTTTATCTGCAGTATGTGTTAATTATTCTTTACTTCCTGACAGGAGATGCACTGCTGAAAAGAGAGGAATGTTAGGGTATGCCTGGGGAAATGTGGGAAGCTGAAAGGCAAGGCCTGGTGCTCTTAATAACCATTATAATAAATTTGCATATGATACAAATGATGCATCAGAAAAAGGGGGAAAATAAGCTGTCTTTTAAAACAGGACATAATTCTGCCACATGTCTACTGCCTCTAGATAAAGATTTGAATGGTTTTCCCAAGAAGATGCTTTATGCAAATGCATACTGTCATGTGAATCAGATTAAGAGAAGAAAGACTATTTATGCCTGAAATCCAAACATGCTTCTGGGGAAAGGAGAGGAGAAATAAACCCTTTCTTTCACCTCCAATACAATATATGTGCAACGACTAAAAATAAATGAACGTGTCACCTCTATTACTGACACTAAGTGATTTCCTACTAACAATTAGCATGAATCATAGTGGGAAAAAAATCTGAGAAGGAAAAGACCTCTTAAAAGAACTAGTCCAATTCTTTGTAAATATAGGAATCTCCCTGACAATTTCTATACAGAACAGCAGTTCACTACTCAAGAGATTGTGCCACTTCAGTGCCACTTCACATGGGCATTTGCTAAGAAGTCTTTACAATGCCTACCACATCTATTCTTTATCCAAAAGCAGAATTACACCAATTCTGCTCTTCTTCCAGATCAATGTCTTTCTGGAGCAACTTTTCATCCTATAAATACCTGGAACTTAAAATATTTTGTGTTGTTTGCTTTTGTGCACCACAGAAGATGTACAATTTTCATGTATTCAACAGCACAGAAAGCAAGCAAAGGGAAATTCTTATTTACAGTGAAATAAAATAGTAAAGCAGAAGCACTTGGGTGACACCAGGCTGAACTCAGCTAAATGAGGAAAGCACATATGGAGGTGTTTGTGGCTGCCAGGTTTGGGGTTTATTCTGGACCATCTTTAACCCAAACCTAGTCTAGAAGAACCTTACAGTTGCTCAGACTCCTCCCATCTTGGAATGAGCCCCAAAACAGTTTGTTCCTGTTCCCTTTTCTCCACATGTCCCTTCTGCTGGGCTGTGAGGCAGGCAGTGACACTGCTGATTTTGCTGGTTCTGCTCTGGCAACTAAGCTGGTTTCAGTGCAATCTTGGCATGCCCAGGCCAACATTATTTACCTCAATCTGTAGCTGTTTGCACCAGGGTGGTGGTGTAGCTTATTCCATGCACTTGAAAACTGCCTGACCAGATTGTTGGTTGATATTTACTTTTCCCCACTAATGTCCATAGCTAATAATTTCTCATCCCAAGCACTTTGCATGAATCTCAGATGCCAGGCTGGGCATTTGGCTGATCACCCTCAGGATGCACATGCCATTATGGTCTGGTTCAATTCCTATCAAAGCCAAGTGGAAACTTTCCACTAAACCCAGGGGCTTCTGAGCAGCCCCCGTGGAAGTAAAGACTACTAGTGAGTGCAAAGATATAGAGACAAATAGTTTTGTAGGAGGGTTTTTGTTTGTTTTTTTTTTTAAAGAAAAAAGGGTTATTTAAGGTGTGTGGTGATTCTGTGTTTGTGGCATCTTTTTGTGGCATGACCTGCTCATGATGCAGTTTAAAATTAGTTTTAAATGCATAAGGCTTTTCTGATTCCTTGTAATGATTTTTTTCTGAATTATAATGAACTTTAACTATTACTTGTAACAGCAGTTAGAAAATTTTTAGGCAGAAATCCAATTTTCTTTTTATTTAAAATAGATCATGGGTATTTAAAAATAAGAATTCCCCCAGTCCTGACACAGACCCAGTCATGGGTGTCCTAATGTGTAACTTAGCACAGATCATTTGAAAAGCAAGAAGTTTGCTGAACAAATATAAGCTTCCCACAGCCCAGCATGGCTGTCCCTGTGGACCAATGAACTTCTCTGTGACTCAAGATATTTTTAATTCTGCTCTGGACTTTCTCCAGGAAATCAGTAATAATTACTAATTGTATTTTTGTAAGCTAAACGAAAGGATGCACTCTTTCTTGAAATTCTCCCTTATCTTTTGCAATTAATTATGTTGCTCTTTTCTGTGATTAATCCTTGTCTTTGTATTACAACTTCACTTAATCAGATAGTGCTGTGTAGCATGCCAAGGGTTCTTAAGTGTAAGATATTTTGTCCTTTTTTATTGTCACTTTTTTATTTTCTCTGCCGTGTACATCTCTCCCAAACCTCTAGCAAAGCAATATTTTACTAAAGAATTAAAGAGTTCTAAATCATATGGGGAAATTTGCATGAGATTATTCTAACTTGGCAAGGCTCCTCTGCCATGCATGGAGATATAAACTGATTTTCACCAGCTGAGGATATATCCTTACATCACCAGCATATACTAAGGCCTTTTCTGATAAAACTATTTCAACAGAGGTCAGTCAAAACCCCTAAATGACCTCAAGTTTTCTTTCTGAACCTTTACTATATGAAATAAATTAAAACAGACTTACTTGACCACCTTAAATTATATATTAAAATTATCCTCTTGCAATATACCCACACTGGAAATGTTAGGCAGAAAGGAACTGGTTTTGAGTAGCTTAGAGAAAATCTTAAACACTTAGGTTGTTGTGCAATTTTGTGGCAAATCTTACCTCTCCCTTTGCTGCCAAGTTTTTTTCCATAGTGGAAGTGGAGTGTGTCTGTCATTCCAGCATAGCATGTTGCCAGAATTAAATGTTCAAAAGTCAGGAGACTGGTTTACACAGAGCAAGGTCGTTCTTTTAAAATACATAACTTTCTCTCCCAGTTTCTAATTTTTAGGGTGCCCTAGGGTCATATTTCCAATTTTCAATTTCCATATTTCATATTTTATCCATATCCATATATGGATAAAATATGATATATGGATATGGATAAAATGGATAAAAAAGCAGAGAAAATCAACTTCAGAAAAGGTGAGAACCTCATTGCTCCAGGACCTGGGGCCTTAAGAGGAAGATTTTATCTGCCTGCAGTGAAAAATGCAAAACTGTTTGGAGCTGCAGTGGAAAATGTAGTGTTATATCACCATAGAGGTGTCAGTGGGTCGAGGACAAGTCTGAGTATCTATCAACCATGGAAATTCTCTGTCCCTTGAGCAAAGGACAGATATTACCTGTTTGAAGCTGAGCTAGGCAGGAGCCCAGGACAACATCAGCTGTTAGTTAGCAAGCTTTTTGCCTTTCATTATGGAATCCCACTTGCACCTTAGTAATGAAATAATTGAAGGCTGCAACTGAATTGTTCTGTGCCAGTGTAAATATAAGATGCTAAAAAGCATTGTTAAAGCACACAGGGCCATCCCTGTAGGATGAGTCAAATTTGTTGTTGGTAAGAACCACAGTGGATTCTTCTGGGAAGATTTTTACATGGAATTCCCAATTGCAAGGAGAATGAGCAGGCAAAGGAAAAGAGTAGAAGAGTAGAATTAATGTCTTCCATTCAGCACTTAGTAAATGCTGAGAAGTATCTCTGGATATTCAGACAACTGACCTGCATCAGGAGAGCATGGAGGTGACTGCTCAGCTCAAGCATGGTTCTAAAGTCATGGAAATAAAATAAATTTAAAATATTGTGGAGTTCTATGGCCCTGCTCACATGAGTAATACCAGGGCTCTGCTTCTTGAACTGCATCCTTTATGCAAATAATAAGTCACAAATGTGGTAAGGTTTTATTTTATGTTCTTTCAAATGAAGATGGGTTGGCTGTATTCAGTATATTAAATCCTTCCTGCTGCTAAGCTTAAAGAAACTGATTCTCTTGTAACATATTTTGATTTCACTACTGTAGCTTCCAAGTGCTATAAAGCACTAGAGTAGTTTGCCTTGGCCTCACACCTAGTTACAGTAGTGCTAACTTTAAAATTGCCGAAGAAACCCACATCTGGAGTCAATTGAGTGAATTTTAACCAGCTTTGGTGGTAATATGCAAGTAATATTTCATCCTCGTGTGTATTTCACTCATCTTATAAAAAAGATGCCTCATTCCAAGACTCCTAGACATATTTCTTTGCTGTCTCATATATCAAGAGTATCAGACTAAGCACACCACTTAAAACTGGATATGTCCAAACACTCTCTTATCCTAAACAACAGTGAATACTTTTGCCAATACTTCCATTTCCTGAAGTGGAAAAAAAAATATATAACCCCAAAGCCTTGGCCAGATCCTGCTTTCCTTGAAATGCATGGCAAATTTGTCAACAAAACACTCCCTGGCTCAATAGTGGGGGGAGAAGTTTAACAGCTGGAATTAACCAGCAGAAATAATGTGAAGCAGGCTGAAGCTTCAGATTAGGTTTAGTTTAATGCCGAGGTTCAAGGCTGAGCTTACATTCCAATTCTCCTCTGCCAAAATTACGGAAGCAACATCCAAAACCAGAACCAGAGAGCAAGCCCTTTCAGCTCTGGATTTGGCCCAAAGCCACACCAGAGCTGCAGGCATCAGTCCAGGTATCCAGCACTGAGACACTCAACAGTGTCCCAGATTCAGTGGCTTGAAACTCCAGTTTTCTCCTGTCAAAAATATCCATCTGGTGCAAAGAAAGTACTTTTATTTAAAAAAAAAATGTTGTAAACCTAAGTAATTAGTTCCTATTTGCATGGACTCTGTTTCTCTGTTCACAGGGAGGTGACCAGCCATGTGGGAGACAAGCATTAAACAAACCCCCAGATTGTTTTTTTGTTTGTTTGTTTGTTTTTTAATTTGAAAAGACCACCAGTAGTGTGAGGCTCATTTCTTGTAGTCCCTCAAAAAGCTATTAAAGGCAATTGTTATGTTGGACAGGCTGGGATTTGAAATCCAGAGGTACCATCCTATTGGTGCTCCCAACGTTTGCCTCCTCCACCCCTCTCTGACATGAATTTAATGCAGGTGCAGACACAAGCCTAACATAAGGGAGCAATTTTCTGATTCATTCATGTAAGACCCTGAGGGAGAGTAGGAACAAGATGTACAAAGGTAATGTAGCATTGTTAAAAAATTAACTTTGCTTCCATTCCATGGAGCCATAGTGCTGTGTTGCTTAGTTACATGGATCAGGAATTCAACTTGTAAACAAGATATTTCATTCATCAGTCCCTAGGGTTTTCAGCTCCATTTGAAAAGCAGTTAAAAATGTACATCTTTTGCCATATCCCTTGCTTGTGGCTTTGCCATTTCTTGTGCCCTTCGTGTCTGCTGTTGCTGCTCCAGCAGCACTGGGAGATGGAGGGGGTGGCATCCGTGCTAGGGTGACCAGTGCCAGGCTAGACTCACACTCCCCTCTGAATACTGCACTTGTTCAGAGATGAAACAGACTGCTTATGACTTTTGTTTTGGTTTTTGTTTGTACAAATTCTGACTGCACGGGTTCCAAGCAGCGGGAATTTGCCAGCTGGGCTATGCAGTTATTCAGGCTGTTGAAAGTTGAAAAGGGGTTAATTATCCTGGGATATTATTACATCACTAGTGGAAATTCTGTTTTTGCCCTCAGGATCTGCACTGCTCTGCCTGCTCAGAGCTGTTAAATATGACAATGTCCCTCAATCTGCTTTAGTGACAATGAGTGCTAACAAATTTGGGGGGTCACATGTATTGTCATTTCTTAATGGGGTCGTTCCTGAAACCACAAGCATTGCCTATGCCTTGTACCCAGCAAAGCAGATGTTACATTACACTGCATTATGTTGGAATCTGTTTATAAAAATACAGTGACATGTATCTTCCCTGTTTACACTCCGAACAAGATCAGGCAACTAACAAACACTGAGAAGATGGGAAGAAATAAGTGATAAATAGAGGTTAAGAAATGGGCCTGAAGATATGAACAAAATACTTCAATTGATAAGGCAAACTTTCAAAATATTCTTCTCCTCCCTTTTCCTTCTGGCTCTGCAGATGGCTGGTGAGAATCTGTCTTTTACAACACAATGTATTGAAGCAACATGTACTTTTGAAGTTTAGTCACCCACTAATTACTAGTCTTTCATTAACAGCACAGAGACACAAATGATTAAGTACTTGCTTATATCCAGTAGTCTCTATTGTTGAGGCTTAAAAAAATAAATCATTAGCTACATGCTTGTTAGGCATGCTAAGACTCTTTATGTAAACTCCTTTGCTCTTATTTTGGCTCACACAGATGGTTAAGACACTTCAGCTAATATTTCTTATTTTAAACAGAAGGCTAATTGCCTAAATGTCAGAAGTGCCAAGTATCACTTGTCTTGGAAAGAATGGGAATGCAATGTGGGCACAGTTCATCCTAAATGTGAGTTGCTGTTGGAGATTTGTTGTCTGGCTACCAGTTTGTAAGAACAGCATTGTCACAGTTAAGGAAACACTCTGTTGTGGCCACGGCCACACAGGTCTCTCAAATCTCATGTTATTTAGGAACAGTTTTGTGGTTCCCCACGGAGGGTGCTCTTCAAGGGAATATCTGAAGGCTGAGGCAAACATTAGTAAGCAATGCACTTGTTTGGTTAAGACTTCAGCCTTGACCTCCATCTTTAAACCCTTGTTTGTTATTAATCACGTGTTTCCTGAATCAAAGAGAATATTTTTTGAGAGGGAAAATTGTTCTGAGACTGGAGCATTATGCTCCAAACAGATTTGCCCAGATGACAAATAGCCTTCGCATGATAGCCAAGGTTCATCCAGCTGCTCGGCCCCGTACCAAGTGATTGATGGTGTTGATGTTCTAAATAGGCTTAAGATATGCCAAATATCGGGGCTGGAACAAAGTCCTTTAGATCCATACTGTAGATAGGCAAGAAGGCATGTTCCCAGCATATGGCAATTCTGAGAATGATGTCAGGATTCTAAAGTAACCTCGCAGGGTTTGTCTGGTTTCTTTCGAAGTTAGACAAAAACAGTTTTCTGTGCTGGAATGAGCAGGGTCACGCAAGGTCTGCGTGAAGCTTCCGATTACCACCCATTTTCTCTGTAACTGGACACCCTTCGGAGTTATAACAACGTTTGATTTCTCAGCAGAGATCAATAAACTGTTTTTCTACCATAGTTCTGAGGTGGAAAGAAGAATAGGATGTACTCAGAAGTTGCTGTCAGGGTTTTTTTATGTCTTAGAGGAATGGGAAATTCACACCTGAATGGTTTTATCTTGGTAACGTGACAGTGCTGGTTCTTTCTACTAAGCTACAAAGAGCTGTTCATTGATATCCCACAGCATCAAGCAGCTGCACCACAGAAGCAACAGTTTCATTGATCAGTCCTTTTTCCCAGAGAAACATCCTTTATTATTTATTTTCCCTCTGCTTTGCAGTAAATGATGTTCCCTGGACTAAGGGGGGCTGTGTGCCTGCTAAGCAAGGAGCAGGAGGCATTTTCCTGAAGGACGACCTGTTCTCCATTCCAGCTACAGGACAGGCACAGATTAGAGACAAGAGCTGTAGGGTTTTTCTCTGGTCTTTCAGAGGTGATGGTTAGCCTCTGTTTGACTCACTCCTCCCTGACATCTAACAGAGTCTCAGACCCTGGCTAAGAGATGTTCTCTGGTGCAACCCCATGCTCTGCCCTGGTATCCCAATGTGAAAATTTATGTTCCTGGCCCCTACAAGCTCTCCATGCAATGCTGTGATCTCACTTTCTAAGAGATTGACCCATCTTGGTTTTGAGCATGTGTTTGAATGGTTTTCTAGGAACAACGCTGAGGAAATAATCTTTTGTGGAAAGGCCTTGATGGAGTAGGTTATTTCCTGGATAAAACCATTTCCTCAGTAATTGGAAGATGAGTCAGGCTCATGAGAGCAAAAACAACTTCTCTACTGAGTCAGTCAAGTTTTGGGACAGCAGATCCCACTGGATGCTGCCATGAGAAGCAGTCAAGACAGCCTCTGCCATGCATCAGACCAGTAGTGTCAGTTGGCCATGAAATAGTATCAAGTGACTGCTGGGCCATCAACCTTAGCCAGATCATACCAGTAAACTCAGGATCAGTGATGCTCTGAAACACCAGCTGAGAAACAGAGAATGGCATTTTGTAATAACCAGCTCAGTTTGGGGTCACAACAGGGAGCAATTGGCCCATGTGTTTTTTCCACTGGGGCCAGCTTGTAACTTCTTAAGAGATCAGACATTTCAAAACTCCCCTTTCTGTCATCCCCACAGGCTGGCTGGAATCAGCCAAAATTCCACAATCTGTACCTTTATAAATTGCCAACTTCTTGTAGGCAGTTTGCACGTTGGGTTACCTGCCTATGGAGCCAACAGTCTGTCAGTGGTGATTAGCAATTAAATCATGCACCATTCAGGGCTCTGTGGTGCCTCAAGTGATTTTGTTTGCATCTGGGCTGGGAAAAGAACAAGCCAGGTTTTAATTCCCATTGTAATTTCAGTGTGAGTTTGTTTGTGGATGTTCTTATCTCTGCATGCTCAGTTTCAGTGGAGCTCAAACTCGTTCAAAGTCACTCAAGATAAATCAAAAGTGAGAGCTCAGGGAATGAATGGAAAATGAATAATCACAAAATTTCCTTCAACTAATTCAATACCTGTAAATGCAACCAGAACTAGCTTTTCCAGTGAGTACCTGCTCACAGGCAGCACTCAGTGTGACACATCAGATGTAATGCTGACTAAAGCCAGTCATTGTCACAGTCCCATCCTTGTCTTTCATTCATCTGCTATGGCTTCTGGAAGGAGGATTAATGAACTCCCTTATCCTCTAGAGTGGGAACCATTGGATGAAAAAAGTGGGCTTCTTCCCTGTGACTTTAGTCCCATAGGCTTCACTTAGAAAAGGAGTATTTCATACTGAGCAAAGAAAAGTGTTTTTTCTTTCACAGAGAATTTAAACATTTTTAAATGTCATTTAAACTGTTGCTTAAACACTTGCTCTTTCAAAGAGCCAAACATTAGCTAATAACTCTGGATGATGTTGTCTTTCTAGGAATGACTTGTATATAGGCTATACAAAAAATGGCTTATCTGATTACTTGCTTTTCATATATGGCCTTTACTGTAAATTAGAGTTTTTTGTTTATTACCTTATTTTTGTGTACACTGGAGTAGTTGCTGTTATATAGGTGTAAAGTTGATGGGACAGAAGTTCAATCACTATTTCTGCTGTGACTTGCCTACATCAATATTAACTCCCTGGTCCTTCCGGAACCTCCACCTGCAATGGAAAAGATGAAGACAATGGAAATCTATAGCACAGATAGAAAATAAATGCAGATTTTTGCAGTTTAGTCCCATGCTCTGACAACACTTTATGTTCTTGTGACAGAGTATGCTTCACAGCATTGTTACTGTTGTTAACACTTCTGTAATTGAAACCCCATTACTTGCTCTTCTGCCCTTGTAGATTAATTAGACTAATCAGTACCTGCCTTTCTTTTTCTATCTAAAGATATTTTATTACTCTTCTCAGCTCTTTGCTAGGCTTAACTTCTCCAGTCCCTTGGGCTTCTCCCACACAGCAGGTTACACACATCTCATTCTTGCTGCCTTCCTGAGCTCTCAATCTCAGTCTCAGGAAGTTCAGCATCCATCTCACCCTCCCTTTGCTACCACTGGCAAGTGTTTGAATGTGTTCTCACTATGGAGCACATTTGAACTAGACTTCCAGAAGTCAGCAGATGTGTTGGGCCATTGAAATGGCAAAGCTGGTTCTAGTTCTTGCAAACTTGCAACGTTTTTAAATGCATCTAATGATAGTTTGGCTTTGGCTATACCCTGCCTACGAGCATTTGATGTGCTCTGCAGCTTTGAGAGCTTATTTACAACTAGAGATTTGTAGTGGACTCCACTGTGTGAAGCAACTGTTTAAAAATACATTTTAAAGAGATTATTTCACTTCATGTGGGTTGGTTGGTTGGTTGATTTTTTTGCCAGCAGTGTGGTTTTAGAAAAAAAATTCTAAAACCTGTGTAGTACACAACTATGAAGCTGTACCCTAAAAGGTGAAGCAGAGCCCTTCACTTGATGAGAGCACTCAAGGGAGCTGCTGTTGGAGCACATTGCAAGCCCTGTGCAGGGCTTGAAGGCTTGGTGGGAGTTATGCTTCTCTGTGTAGGAAAAACAATGATAAGGTTGTGCAGAAGCAGGCAGGAAAGGTTATTTAAAAATTGCTTCAATATGGCCCTTGCTATAACATTATCTGAATTGGCCTGGATATTTAAAAGAGAATTAGCTATAATGATCTCACTCTGCCACTTTTCCTTTTGTTTCTACTTTTCCCAGAAAGAAAAAAAAAAAAAAAAAAGAAGAAGAAAAAGAAAGAATTAGCTTTATCAACAAAGTTCAGTTAGGTTTTCTGCCTACATCTCCCATGTCCACCTGATCTCTCTGCCATTTCTGTGTCTGTCCTGGGAAGGAGCACTAAGGGCACTCAAGGAGATGGAAAGTAGTGTCAACAAAACCATTCCCATCTCACCCCTCCATCTTCATTAATGTCTGCTACCAAAAGAAGTGGCAAATCAGCCAGGTTCAAGGGGAGCTGAGCATGCCAGTTTGCCCCATTACTCAGTAGCTTCTCTGTTACAGCAAAGCAGCCAGCATGGAGGTCTCATGGGTCCTTCAGGATCATCAAATTCAACCATTATCTACTCTGAGAACAATGGGACTTCAGACAACCATCAAGCCCTGTAAATATGTTTGCTCATTGCTTAATCTCCAAAGTAGCAAATGCATCACGTTCTTTAAACAATGGTAAAATCTCATTTAAAAATATTTTTTTTTTTTGAGCCATAACAGACCTAGATTATTTTAATAAAACAACAGATCTCTTTTCTATATATTTAAAGAAATTCTCAATTTTGAGTAATATATTTGGTCAAGTTGTAAAAGAAAAATAAACCAAGAAAAAATTCTTAGGGAAATCCACATAGCAATTGCTACAATTCTCAATAGCAGGCCAATATTTACAAGTTTTATCCCTACTTACCTTGCATGTACTGAAGCAGTAATTGATAGCTGAGCTTCTTGTTTTCAAATTACATGCTAAAAGCAGCTTTCTGGACACAAGACAAGAATAGTTTAATTTATTCAGCTTAACTTTGCAAGGAGCCTTCCTGCCCTGTCATAAATTATCTTTGCAAAATGCTGTGACAATTAATTCTTTAAAAGCAAGTACAAGTGAAGTAGGGTTTCTAGGGAGAGTTAATATCTGTTATTAGACCAGATGATTTATCCAAAAGCATGTTTTGTCTTTTTACAGCTAGGTTTCTTAGTTGGAATTTGGTTTGTTTAAAATCTCAAAATCATATCTAATCAAAATATTAATGATGAATTCAAAGGTTTTAAATATTCTTCTCCAGCCTGTAAAATTTTTAAATTATAACCCTCAGTGGTTCCTACTGAATTGTTTGCCTCACATTGAGCAGAATTTGTTTTGTTCTTTTCCCCGTTCACTCCATCTAAACAAAATCTTCCAGTTTTGCATTTGCCATCCAAAAATCCTTTTCATCTCATTCTTCTCTGCCTTAAAACTGCACAAGTATTAAATTCCATAGTGAAAAAAAAAATGTTATTTGCACACTTCCATGCAGTTTGATACCAAAACTCTTTGGAAGGCAAAGCAAGATTCCAAATACTGAAAACCAGCTGAAAAGGAATGGCCAATCAGGATATAAAGCTTAATTATTCTCCCCCCACCCCAAAAAAAAAACAAACAACAAAACCCAAAACAAACCACACACACAAAAAAAAATTCTCACACACTTCTTAAGAAAAAAAAAAAAAAAATTGGGTAAAAAATAAAGAAGCTACAAGTGGCTGGAAAAGATCTTCTGAGGAGTGATTATTTTTTCCCCACTAGCAAAATAAGTATGGAAAATGTAAGTATGCACAGCTGTGTTTATTCCAATGATTAGACATTCTATTTCTCTGTGACCTCTCTGCACTGAGCTGGCAAGACACCTGGGTATGCTTAGAAGTGTCTCATTCATACATTTACATTTATTCAACTCGGACCTTTCTTTCTCCCTCCCAGTCCTTTTCTTCTCCAGAAAGACCACATTAAAAAAACCCAAACAGTTGAATCTGATGAACTCCTTCCTCTCTCTATTTTTTATTGTGTTTGCAAGGTGTTGGTTAAGATTCTATCCTGTGCCTTTACACATTTATAATGAAAAGATTATCACTGTTTTGACAGTGAGCATAAAAATCTTCTTTTTCAGCATGGAAATTTGCAGTCCAGACTGTGCTATTGATGTAGAAGTGAGACAGAGAGGGGTGAAAAAAAAAGAGTTTTCTCACTGTCATCAAAGAAGTTTGGTACAGAACAGAAATTCCCCCTAAAAAGAGTCTTAATCTGATGCACTACCTGCTGCTTCAACCTTCCTCTGAAAGTATACCTCAGGTTTGGAGACAGAACTTCCATATTTCATCCTCTTCCACTATCACTGAAACAAAAAAGCAGAATTTTCAGCAAATTGAAAGTTGTCAGAACAATTAAAAATTGATTCCTTCAAGCCTATTATAGTTTCTCCCCTTGGTTCATTGGTTGTCTAGATATTTCAGAGCACTAAACACTGATTGCAAACTGTAGGTCCAGTGATTTTAATAACTGCATCTTAACATATTGTTGGTTTCCTTAGTATTGCTGTACATTTAAGCTGAATAAATTTGACTGTATATATGCAGAATTTAAGTAAAAGAAATTACAATGGGAAGCATCTGTACATAAGACACTCATTTTTCTTTTCCTTTCAAGCTATCTGGATTCATTATGTGGCCTTCATACAGTGTGCTGTGTATAGGACAAAGTCTTGTATCACCTCTGCTATTTCAAACCAGCTTTCTTTTTCTCTGCTTCAAAACCATAACTCAAAAGCTCTGAATTTTTATTAAGTATTAGTCAAAAGTTCATTTGATTTGCTGTTTTGATCAATTTTTACAGGAAATATTTAGGAAGGGGCAACATGTGTTAATTGTATTATTATGTTTGTATTTGCCATGCTTCTATTTACCATTTGCCAGCCTTCTTTCAGTCTTGTGCAGGGCTGTGTCCAAAGCTCTCCACTGGGATGCACAGCAGTGATCCATGCTCAAGCACCCAGTCACAGTGCCCTCCCTATGAAGAACCAAGCATCACATTCTTTAAATAATA
>JAOEGS010019649.1:0-44598 GCA_025447755.1 Corythornis vintsioides | reverse complement strand
AGAATAGAATAGAATAGAATAGAATAGAATAGAATAGAATAGAATAGAATAGAATAGAATAGAATAGAATAGACAGTGGGTTTTTTTGTGTTTTTTTATTTGTTTGTGGTTTTTTTGTTGTTTTTGTTTTGTTTTGTTATTTTTTTTTTTGTTAGTTTTCTATGGGTTAGCTTAATATCTGAAGGCTTCTCTTCACAATGAAAGTATTGAAATCCTGCACACAATTCTTTCTGTCAGGAAATTCTTACTTCTCATCCTTTTTATTGTTAATGATAGGATTTAAATGACGGTTTTCTGAATGTAGCTTTGCTGACTGCACTTTGAAATGGCTTCCTAAAGAGAAAATACTTCTTCAAATATGTTCCTGCTACCTTCACTGAAAAATCATAATGTTGGAAAAGACATAAATATCAAATATTCATTGGAAAAACAAACAACTTCAAAATTATGTTTTTAGACCATAACTGGCTACATAATTATTAAGCAGTGGATTTTTGAAAGAAATCATCATCTTGAATTCCAATCACACAAGTCATATTTTCATACTATACCTGCATTATACTTAAAGATGACTCTGTGTTTCTGAGGACTGAAAGCTTTGGGTAAAGCCTGAGCTTGCCAGAATTCAGACTGCAGCACTTTGGATTTTTTCCAAGATCTACTATATCTCTTTCATGCTTTACAGTGACATCAGCATTTTAAACCTCAATATTTATTGTAGGGAGGAAATAATTCTCAAAGCAAAATAAACAATTATAACATTAAATTGGTAACTTTGCCAAAGAAGAAAAATAAGAAGTCCCTATATATGGTACATATAGCACGGGCAGAAAGGAATATATATTTGACAAAAACATTTCCTTTTTTTCTAAATTTATTTTATTATTTCTTTTTGGCAGGAGGAGCTTTTGAGAGTTTTTATCAAATTTTAAAGATGCAATGATTCACACAATTCTTACAGAGTAGTGATAAATAGTTCCTGAATATGTTGCAAGCTGGCAAAATGTAAAGCAGTGAGCTTTCATCTTGTTCAAAAATGTTATATTCTGATATTGCTTATATCAGATCTCCTGCTGGCATTCCATAACCTAATCAGAAAGAAAAAAAAAAAAAAAAAGAAGAGATAAAACCATAATATATTTTTTAAAGTGTGTCACAAACTTCAGTGTCTTTATATATGACTTAAGTAACATCATAGACATACTGCCAATACAGTAACTGGAACAGAATTTAGTTCTGTCGACAAGTGACAAGTTTTGTCAGGGAGAACCACGAGCTTCATGAGCTGGTGTGACCAATATTTATATCAGAGTTCTTCAAGGTGCCCCTGGAAGCCTTGTAGAAGATTCAGCAGTCCTACATCTTCCCCAAGGACTTTGCTAGTGTTGTAGTGTAGTCATGAATAGTTTAATGTCCTGTCTAGGACAAGACAAAAACAAGTTCCTTATGATCTCTACTTCTGTGTGTTACTGTTCCATATACTGTAGCCTCTTGTTTGTCCTGGATAAATTTCTAATCAATTGAAAGAATCTTGGTTTGGGTTTTCTGTTTCTCTTCAATTCTTGTCTCTAGCTCCTTACAGCATTTTCAGTCCTAATTTATTTAACTCCAAATAGCTGGTAAAGACATATTCCTCTTCAGTTTTGTGTATTATGAAGATTTTTCCTCTTTTTTTTTTTTTATTATTTTTTAATATTAATTTATCTCAAAAAAAGCAGAAATATACTTAAAAAAATAATATGGGAATGATTTTTAGCCACATTAAAGACATATGCCAGCCACAGAGACACAGCTATACCCATCTATGTTCCTATCATACATTATGTGCACAATCATTCCTTATTTGATCTAAAAGCATGGGATAAATTTCTAAATATTTTGCAAACAGTGGTAGGATTAATCCATTTGTGCTACCTAAAATTCTATCCTCATATATTTTCATTATTTTGTTTCAAAGAACCCACACATTTTCTTTTTGCTCCTGCTAAGGCATGCATGAAATATTTTAAGGACAGAAAAATGGAAAGTGCGGAGACATATAATTTGATAGTCACCCCAAGAATACACAGCATTGTACTTTGTGATGCATATCACATACATGCAGTGGTAGCACTTTACAAGAAAGTGAGTTGGTTTTTTTTTTTTCTTAACTGAACTTATCAAAAGGGATAACATGATCAGTTAATTTGGTACATTTGCTAGTCATTCAATGTAATTGTGCAATAAAGATTTTTTAAATATTTTTTAAGAAGAAGACTTAGAATAGAATAATTTTTAAAAATAATTTTCTTTGTTTTCCATATACTTCAGCAGCAGCTCTACAAATGAAGTCATTGTGAACTTCTTTCTCTTACAGATTATTTGGGAAGTTGAAAATAGAAAGCAAATTTACAACTGTTTTTATTCAACAACAGCCTGCCCCAGGAAGCGTTAATACAGTAATTATGGATAAATAACATAGAGACAAATGGGAAGGGTTTCTCAGTTTCAGTTCTTCTAAGTAGTAACTTTACAGATAGGTTAGGGTAGACATTGTGCTCCTATAGAGAACAAAGCTATGAATATATAGGAAAAAATAAAGTGCTTTGGTAACATCAGTTTTATGATTTATAAGCACATTCACAGTTCCAGTTTTTATACCTACATAGAAGTTTCTCTTTCCTTCTTCTCTTTAAATATATATTAACAGAGAAGTTAATTGTTGCTGAACTGGCAGGTAGGAAATTTAGATTGCAAAAGGAGGTATATTTAAAAAATAACATGCATTCAGACAAAGGACTGCTTTAAAGTCAACAACCATCCACAGAAGTGTTTTCACAAGTTTTCAGATTCTTGGAAAAGATTCATCAAAGATAATCTACGTAGTCTCATAGACTTTGAGTGAAATCATGCCACAGAATTTTGCAATAACTTTAATATATTCAGATTACTATAGATCTGAGACAGCCTCTGGAAGTATTTCTTTTTTCTTTGACTGTAAAGGAAACTTTGGGGTTCAGTGCCTGAAATTTAAATGGAAGTTCCTAATTGTCATAGATTAACATTAGCACATGAGTAAACCTGTTTGGGGATTATGATACCTCCATGAATACTGTAACTTGTATAACAATATAAATAAAATTTTAATCTCTTGTATTTCCTTTTATATTATTTTGATCATTTCTAAGCAAAATTGTTTTTTCACCAGGTGTCATAATGACTCATTGCCTTGAAACTCTTTTTTTCATTATACCTCTGTCTGGATTGCTGAAAAAAACTCTTCTGTATTTAAATCCCATCACTTGCCTGGTGCCCTTCAGCATGGATTTAGAATAAGATGTAGAAAATACATTTGCACTTCTAAAAGGGGAGTGAAACATTTATAATCATTAAACTAGGAAGTACTGCAGACCCAGGAAAGAGCCCACAGTAAAACCTAAAGAATTGTTTTCACAAAAGACATTAATTATCTACACTAGAATGTGAGCAGCCAGCATAAGGCAGCCAAAGGAAATGGTGCCTGACCAACTAAATTATTTTCTAGGATGAGCTGACAGGCTGTGTGGTCAGAGGGAGAGCAGGGGATGCCGCAGTCTTCATTTTTTACAAGGCCTTGGACACAGAGTTCTTAGTCATGTTGGTAAGGCATGGACTGCATAAATGTATGATAAAATTGGTGGAAAAGTGGTTGGACTGCTTGGTACAAGACATGGTGATCAGTGCTCCAAAATCTGACAGCATCAGCTAGTTACTAATGGTGTCTTTCAGGGATAGATAATCGTGCCAATACTAGGGACATTATGATTAAGTGCCTTTATTATTTACCAGGGTGGTGGAGTAGAGTGCACTCTTAGCACATCTGTGGATAAGACAAAACTGGGAATGTGATATATGCCCGTGATATAGAAGAAAGTGACCAATAATTTTAAGGTTAATGTTATTCAGAAGATTTCTGCTAGATTCAAGAGGTTCATGTGGATCCACTACTAAAGCCTATCAAGGGCCCTCTGGATGGCAACCCTTTCCTCCAGCATATCAACTAAAGCATTCATCTTGGTGTCATTCACAAAATTCCTAAGGGGAGACTCAATGCCATTGTCTATGACATTAATAAAGATTTTGAACAGTACCAGTTCCTTATCCATTGAATAGTCCATCTATCAAACCATATCCCTCCAATTTAGCAAAACAGATGTTGCCTGGGATCTTGTCAAAGGCATTGCAGTAGTCAAGGTAGATGACATTAATTTCTCTTCCTTTATTGACCAACACACTCATTCCATTATAGAAGGATGATCAAATTAGTCAGGCACAATTTGTACTTTGTTAAGCAATGTTGGCCATTGCTAATGTCTTCCCTGTCATAAATATACTTTGACATAGATGCCAGTATGATGTTCCATGTTTTTACTGGGCAGGGAGGTCAGGCTGAATGGTTGAAAGTTTCCAGGGTCCTCCTTTTCACCCTTTTAAAAAAAGTGTGATACTTCAGTTTCTCCAGTCACTGGGGACTTTGCCTGACTTTTATTATGTATCTCATCATGTCTTCTGAATGTACTGGTTCTCAGAAATCCAGATAAAATAAATGAAATACCAATGAAATACTGATAAAATAAGTACATGGATTAAAAATAAACATTTTTTGAATATTTTTAAATATCTGTAGTATGTAAATGTACTGGTTTAAAAATAAGATCAGTATTATCACAATTACCTAACTTCAGGTACCAGAATCTATTATATCACAAAATTGACTTATTTTATAAAAAATTGTGAAAACCCAGAGCCTGTGTTGATAATTATATGAGAAATTCAAACCAGTATCTCTGGACTTTCTCTGAAAAGTTGATAAATTCATATAGATTATTGTATATGGATTTCATTTTGTTTAACAGCTCTACCTTTTGACTTTAATGCCATATCTGACACCACACTGAGAATTAGTTAGAGGCTTAGAGAAGAGTGGAATTCATTGTCTGGTCCATCCACAATATTCTGCTACTGCCTATGTGTCAAATTTAATGGCTTGTGACAAGTCAGTCAAAGCTAAAAAACTCAAGGTCTGTATGACAGATTGGTTGTTTATAAAGTGAATTGATATGTGTACACAAGGTAATAATTTGCATAGCTAATTTATTATTGTTGTGAGCATTATATTGGGTTGTGTAAGTTATACCAGTTTGCTGTTCAGATAAAAATGGATATTGATGGGTTTCTTTTGACATTGCACAGGTTGGCCCTGATTAGAAATCTGGTTGCAATTCTTTGCTGTCTGGCATCAGATGGCAGAGTATGTCTGCATGTCAGATCCGAGGACATAAGTAAGCAGACATGGGCAAAACTGCTTAGACCTTGATACTAGCGGTGTTTAGACTTCTGTTCACTGCTCTGGATGAAGAACAATGAGAAAGAGAGAAGGTCATCAGACCACATCCATAGGTCAATGCTTAGGTCTGTCACCTATAGATGTTGAGCAGTTAGCAAGCACATATATTAAAGTTCTATAAATACATAAAGCCACTTCCTCAGGAAAGATTGATAGGAATTAAGCCCAGAACAATGATATTTAGTGCAATTTCCTGGAATGTGGGAGACTTAAATTTATATATATTCTACAAAAAGTTATTTTAAAATAGGAGTATGCTTTTATTTTTTAATCACAGAATGTTAGGGTTGGAAAGGACCTAGAAAGATTATATAGTCCAACCCCCCCCCCCGACAGAGAAGGATCACCTAGACCAACTCACCCAGGAAAACATTCAGGCAGGTTTTGAGTGTCTCCAGAGAAGGAGACTCCACAATCTCCCTGGGCAGCCAGGGAGATTAAGTTTACATAAAGAAATAATCTTACAGAAACTTTCTAAATTTAAAATTTTATACCGTGATATTTCTTCTTGTGTAACATTACCATTTAAAATGGTTATTTTGGGGTGGTGGGAAGCTGGAAGTTTGAAACAAAAAATAGAAGAAAGAAAGAGGAAAAAAAGAGATGGAAGAGAGAGTAAGAGAGAAAACATTTTTCAAAGGAAAGTTCCTAGACAGCTGCTAATTTCATTATTTCCATTATTACTTTAATTTTATTCTTTATTATTTTATTTAATTATTTTCAACTATAGTGTCACCCAAAAATATGTCCTCTATAAAACTTATCTCAGTTGAGGCTCCCGAAATTTTTCTATGAATACTAACAAAGTGAAATGTAGGACCATAAGTTCAATTCTATGAAGAGTGAAACAATGACCCATTTATTATGACATAGCCGAGAGATTGTCTCTGTTTAAGGGTCAGAGCAAGCCCACATGAAACATAGAACAGGATTTCTCTCTATTAGTCCCTTCCCCCTCCCTCCTAGGGAAATACAAGAAAGGGAATAAGAGAAAAAAAAATGCCTCACCCAAGATTGGAAGTTAAGACTATAACAAATTTAATTAATAACAGGAGAAAATCAGGAAAAGGAATAGTAAGGGAAGAAGGATACAGAACTATATGCAAAACCTGCTCTGGGATGGTGATGGATTACATGGCTCACATGGGGTCAGGCCCAGCTGTGCTGAGATGCCCTCAGCTCCTAGAGCCTGGGAAGGAGGAGCCCCCAAGCTCCCTGTCTCCTTGTTGTATGGAGTGTGGCAGGGAAGGGGAGGGAATAACAGCTGCCCTATGACTATGAGAGACCTAGGTGTGTTGGTTGACACCCAGGTGAACATGAGCCAGCAGTGCTGGCCAAGACCATCCTGACCTGTATCAGTGTGGCCAGTAGAATCCAAGAAATGATTTCACCCCTGTACTCAGCACTGGTGAGGCCACACCTTGAATACTGTGTTCAGTTTTGTTGGACCTTTCACTGCAAGGACACTGAGGCACTAGAGCATGTCCAAAGAAGGGTAACAAAGCTGATGCCTAGAGCACGTTTTATGAGGAGCATCTGAGACAATTAGGGTTGTTTAGCTTGTAGAAAAAGAGGCACAGAGGAGGTTATAGAGATGTTGTGTTTGGTCTGTTTAACAAAGCAATAAGTGATAAAACAAGAACTGGCCTTCAGTTAAACCAAGGGAAGTTTAGATTGGATATTAAGAAGAATTTCCTTACTGAACAGGTTATCAGGCATTCGAATGGCCTGCCCAGGGACGTGGTTGAGTCTCCATCCTTGGAGGCATTTAAATTTTGCATAGACATAGTGCTTAGGGATGATTTAACAGTATTAGTTTAATGATTAGACTAGATGATCTTAAAGGTCTTTCCCAATCTAGGAAAATATGTGTGAAATTCTGCATGATACCATGTATTTCAGTTTTCCTTGGTTGCCTGGAGATGCTGAGGGAAAAATTATTCTTTCAATTTAATCTTCATAAGGCCAGTCAGACTCATCTCCATCCTGGAAATGTAATGGAACAGCTCATTCTGGGTGTCATCTCTAAGCACATGGAGGAAAAGAAGATTATCAGAAGTAGTCAGCATGTATTCTCCAAGAGGAAATCAAGCTTGACCGATCTGATAGACTTCTGTGATAGCATGACTGGGTGGGTAGATGAGGGGAGAGCAATGGATGTTGTCTATATCAACTTCACCAAGGCTTTGTCATAGTAAGAACAGAAAGGCTTTAACATCAGACATCTGTTCTTTCAACAGAACAAAAACCACATTCTAGTTTAAAGTTCTCCTATTTATATTGGAATAAATTAGATATTCAATATAATTTTCAAGCTTTTATATTTAAGCTGTATAGATCTGACATAGAGTTCTGAGATGTAGAGATGGTTTCTCCATGTCTGTGGTTCACGGGCTATGAAATCCTGAGTACTTACTTTGAGCACTATGTATTTAATACTCAAAACCAGAAGACTTAAGACTGTAGGAAGTGCCACACTGATAGCTCTCAAGCATTACCTTTTTCTAATTACAATGAAAAAGCCAATAATATTGTAAATAGAAGGTATCCAAAGAATAACTTCCCTACATATTTTAGCATCTGTGACCCATTTTATGGGAAGACAATAACACCACGTGATGTAGATTTTTAGTATTTCTGTCATGCTGATTAATGTGACTGGAAAAATATGACTGAGCCTTCCCTGAGGAAGGAGCAAGTACAAGCTTTTAAGTTTTCTTAATACTGCGGCTTAGTTAAAATAAGAATGCAATTAATCTTATTCAAATGTAAGACTAAATCAGAATTATATTAAATATTTTTCAGTGCACTAAAGTGTGAAATATGTACTTTTATGTTTGCTGCAAAAAACATGCACTTTTAACATTAAAGGCATGGCATGGAATAATACAACAAAGAAAGAAGATAAATAATAGATAAAAATATCTACAGTCTGTGACTTACATGCATAATATACATGAATTCATGAGCAAGGGGTAAAAAAGCACCTTTGTAACACCAAGGGAAAAAACAAGGCAGAAATCCTAAGCAAGTTATTTGGACAGCTAAGCTTCTGATTTCTGAAAATTATTTTATACTACTTGAAGCAGAAAGACATACAATTGAGTAAAGACAAATGGATCCTCTCATTCTTATGTTCATCAACATCTACACAGATTAAGGTTACACTACTTTAGCAGCTGTGGTTAAGATCAGGCTCAAATTCTCAGAGGTAAATGATCTGCTCTTGGCTTTGTTATAATTTGTGAAAGAACACAAACTATGTGTTACATAGCTCAGAGCTTATTATTAGCCCAATTAATGTCTTAACAGTCTAATAGCCCAAAGTGTTAGCTCAGTTACACCAATATTCACTAATAATCCAAATAAACCTTAGTAATACATCTAACTGGGGAAAGAGAAATAGTAATAAAAACCAGTGCTTGTACCTGGTGCTGTGCTGTCCCTCCGGTGTCCCTGGGATCCTAACACTGGCAGTCTAAGAAGGAAGAGGAATGCTGACAGGCTTCAGTGATCTTTGGCCCCTTGATGTCTTTACTGGGAAGAGTAGGATGTGCTGCTAGGCTTTTATGGCAATGGTAAAGTGAGAGTCCTCACTAATCCACCATCCTTCAAACTCTGGCATGCTTCCTTTGGGTTTATTCCTAACAGGCCCAGTTATTTCCCCTTCTCCCTTCATGTCTAGTTTAAAGCTCTGTTAATGAGCCCTCCTAACTCCTGGCCCCAAATCCTTTTCTTCCTGCATCCCACCTGCCACCATCAGGCCAGGTGTCTCATATAGCAGCCCATGATCAAAAACCTAAAGCCCTTCTGGTAACACCAGTCCTGGAGCCAAGAGTTGACCTGTTGTCTCTTCATATTGGTTTCTTCATTCAAGATTACCACTGAAGGGATAGAGGAGAATACAACCTGTGTTCCTGATCCTTTAAGCAGCTGTCCCAGGGCTCTAAAATAATTTTAATTGATTTTGTGCTCCTTCTACCTACTTTGTCACTACCCACCTGAAATACTAAAATGGGTAATAATCAGAGAGCTTTACTATGGCAGGAAGTTTGTCCAACACATCTCTAACCCATGCCCCAGGGAGGCAGCAGACTTCCCTATGAAGTGGGTCAGGATGGCATGTTGGCTTCTCTGCCCCGCTCATCAGAGCATCACGCAAAACAATGACCTGTCTGCTTTTCCTTTTGGAGCCAGTTGTGATGTAGTGTCCATGGCAACTTTGTATTTCTGGCCCAGGTGAACCATCCTCCTCTCCAACAGTCAGTTCCTCCTGCAGAGCCTCATACCTGTTCTGCAAGGGTAATTGGAGAGGTGGGGGTGACCAGGAGGGGCTGTGCCTGCTTCCCTGAGCAGGGGCTTGTTTCCATTCCCCCACTTCTCTGAGTTCCCCTCCTACTGCCTGGTGACAAAAGGGGAGGAGATCCTCTAATTTATGTGGGGCCTCAACCTGTTTCCTTTCTCTCAGGGAGTGGGTCCACTACCTTTCAATCTCCCTCTCACACCTTAATGAAAATCAGCACAGGAACAATACCAAGAAGTCTGATCTGGAGGACAAGCATGATCCTTAAGCTACCATGACATTATGGACACACCTTTAAAACTTTTCATCCAGGAGAAACAAGAAAATATCAGGTACTGGGTAAACTAAAGAACAGTGAGGCACCTCTGAAGACATCTGTTAAATGTAACCAGAAACCAGATGCATTTTTTTAAAATAAATAATTATAAAAGACAGTGATAATTTTTACAAGTATAGGTTATGAGAAATCAGAAAATGCTGTTCTTAACCACATGTGTTATGAAGATTTTTGGCTGAATTTTAACACAGCCTAACATCTAAAGATGAAGAGTCATGAAGTTCCAATTGAAGGTACTCAAAGAGATTCTGATTAAGTAGATATTAATGTTATGCAGCCATGTGGTTCAAGGGAAGAGACTCTCAAATATCATTCCATTTTAGAAAATGTTGGTTTAAGTCTCTAGGAGTGAGGGCATATGATTATGTCTGAGTGAAGGTACAAAGAAGAGGTAAGTGAAAGAGATGTCTGATTGTGATGATAGAAATACTTTGCATCCTGTAAAAAGCTATAACAGACACACCTATTAGAGAAAAACAGCAGTGGGGTGTACCTTAGATGCACTACTCCCTGTGCTGGCTGATCTTTTTGAGTCCTCAACAAACCAATGCAGGTCATGTATTTTGCACTGCAATGAACAAAGTTTTTCCCACTGACTTGAATAAGTGATAAATTCAAAAGTTCAGACTAAAGTCTTAGATTATGTCAGAGAGTTATTCCATATGTTTAATTAACAATAGTCATGTAATAATTATTCCTCAGTTGTGCATTCGTAGAAATTTAACTATTTGATCTTGTTTCCCTTATTATTCATTACTTAAAACATTACTTTCTAAGAACATAATACATATAATGTTAAATTCTAAAGATATTATGATCTTAAATATTCAATTCCAAAAGTTCAGTGGTATATGATACAACTAATAGCAACTTGGAAGAAGAGAGCAGGGAAAAAGATTACATTCAGCAGAGGTACAAATTGGAAAAATTCAGGATAATAGTGTAGAATTCTTGAAAAGAAAAAGAAATAGAACTGACAAGGAAAAGATTGACAGCAGTTTAGGATTTTAAGTGAACTTAATAGAAAGATTAGCAGAAAGAGCACAGTACCAGAATCATTACCCAGAAGAAACTCCTGTATTTCCTTTTTACAAGGAAAAGTGTCAGGAAATCTCTTGTAAAACCATTCAGTAAAAAATATATTAATATCAAAAGAAGAGTAGGAAGCCAATACATGGTATTTGCTACCTTGTTTTTTTTTTGTTTAGTTTTGTTTTTTTCCTCATCTGACTGATGAGAACCATAAGATTCTCAAGAGGCTGCAATGTTTTTACAAAGCATGTAATTAACTGCTTTAAAGATGCAAAAGGTAATTCTATATATTGAAGAAATGTGAACTACAAATCAGTAAAGACTGTAAATCAGAGGTGTGATTGGTGTGTAAACTATACATTTATATAAGGTATGTGGAAGGAGGTCTGATTAGTAATGAAGGGTTTCTGCTGTGATATATTTCCAAACCAAATCCAATCATGTAAAAAACCCTGCAAAATATTTTTCCTCTATGAAATTTGTTTACCTTAGCAAAAAACATCAGTCATAACCCCATAACCATTAAATAAGAATGTGTAGTAGTTACTTCCATGCCAAAGGGTGTTGTTTTTCAACTCAAAAGATTCAGGAACCTCCAGTTTTACATTCAGTTATTACTCATTATTAATGTTTTAAATGACAAATACTCGGTGATGAATGCAAAGGTAGATAGACATGTTACAATTAAGAAAATGAAAGCTAATCTTTAATCATAATGGGTTGTGAATGATGTCTTGATGACTAATACTAATTATTTTTCAATGAAATGTTCATTAAGAGTTCTACTTCTAAAACAGTATAGAAAGTTCTACAGATATTATATCTACTACTATGTATTTAATTTTGAAATTATATATGCTGTCATCTCCCATATCAAAGCATGGACTAGATACCTGCCTGATCCACTGCTACAGCCACTTTGAGGAACCTGTTTCCATCTAACTTTCCTTCTGGGCCTCACCCTCCTGCCCCTTTCAACATCACAGGTGATTCATTGAGCTCACAGTGACTCACAGGAAAGATGGGAGGAAACTCTACTCAGAGGAGCCCTAAGGAGAACATAGTATTTCCAGTTAGCTCCTGTGGATGTTGCAACACAAATAGATCAGACTTTCAGCATTTCATAGAGAATTAGACTAGAAAGGACTTTGGGGGTTATCTCTTATCAACTAATGCCCATCTTAAACCTGTACAAAGATTAATATTTTACAGCATATTTGTTCTCTTTTTTTTTTTTTTTTCTTTTGCTTCATCAGCATAGGTCTATATGTGCTTCTCACTTCAACAATACTTTTTCTGTACTTTCATTAAATACCTAAATGCCTTGCACTTTTGACCTGATTTCTTTTTGTCTCATAAACAGCAGATTTCCTTGTTGCTCTTTCTCTGAAGGAAAGGAATTATAAAAATCACATATAGGAATAAGTTGGTGGGGTTTTTTGTTGTATAACTTTAGTAAGATACATTGAATCTTTGTGCTTCTTTTACTGTAAAAAAACCCCAAACAGATCTTGATATTCATAGAGGTTTTTGGATGACCATTTGTTTATCTATTTTCTAATATACAGCAATATATGACAGTTCATTTTAATGGCTACTTGTGATAAATATATATAATACTGATCTCTGTAACAAAATAAAAATTATAGTGTATGTATGGAGAATAGAATTTAAGTTTTTTAAAATATATTTCATTTGAGGAACATGACTAATCAGTCCTAAGTATAGTAAGAATTGGCACACACAATCACAGGTCTAGCAAACAGTGATCTTTAATGTGTCTGTTAAACCAGGAGTAGTGCTGTGTGATTGTCGAGTAGCATATACACTGCCTACATTTAAGAAACAAAAAATCAGTCCACCCTTGGTAATCAAATAGGCTAGATGCAGCCTGCAGTGCTCTGATTTTATTGAAAGAGGCTGTTGAATTTGTTATTTGGCCAGAGGTTATATATTTTCTGGTTCTCTATGACTTTGATAAGAACAGCTGGTAAGAGAGAAATGTTAGTGTGTGTGTATAAAACAGATATGTCTAAAAGGTTTGTCCCAAACTGATAAAAATAAAGGAAGTTGACCATCAGTCATATTAAATATTAAACAGGGAATTACAAAGACATACAAAAGATTCAACCTGAAAACAAGTATAAAAGAAACAAATTTGTAAAAGGTGTGGGGAGAGGCTTTGGAGTATGATGAGAAGCAATGTCTCTGGTTGGGCACTGCCAGTCATCACCCTGCTGCATACCCAGCTGTGCCTGGGCCAGACTCACCTCCTCTCTTGGGACACAGAACAGTTTACACATAGCCAGTGATAATGCTCAGTAGTCTCAATATGAAATAATATATTAACAGAACCTTCTCAAGACCCCATGGGAATGTTTTGCTTCTCCATACCTACTAGGGAGCAATGAACAACACTTTGAGACTTGTGTCTGACCATGAATAGCATGATATTGAGATAATTAACAGCTGCTTAAACAGATGGCTATAGAAGAATAGTTCTTTCAATAGCCCTCAAACATAGCTTTCTTAATTATTTACCATTCTGTTTATCAACATGATCCTCAGAATAGCAGAGAGTAGGCTACAACACAGCAAAGCATAATCAGTGCATCTGATCTGTAAAGATTTAATGTTAGGGAGTGTTTCAGATAGAGATAAAGGCAAAGCTCCTGGGCTTATGCCTGTGTCAAATATATAGTTCAGGAACTGCTTTTGTTGAAAGGAGGAATGAAAGTCTGAGATAAGGTTACTATTTACAAATGCACAAGGACACCAAAGAGCTAATTCATACTGGCAAATGATCAAGTAGGCATAAATTCATCAAGAGGAAATTTATCCAGGAAATTAAAAGAAGGCTCCTAATCACCAGCAAGTGAGATCTGAGGAAGTGGCAAGAAGAATCTCAACTCATTTAAACTTATATTTCTAAATCAGATAATTGACTATGACAGTAGAAAACTGGATTTAGTATTTCAATAAAATCTTTCAAATAATATTTTCAATGTTCATGGGGTTTTAGATATATATCTTTACAGTGCTAAAATGTGCATTATGTCTTGTTCTTTCTGTATGAGATCTAGGGGTCAGTTTCTGTTATTGCAGCAATACTTAATCTTCTGCTTGAAGTTTAGGAAGTTTGGGCCTGCCAGCCTTTAACCATATAGGTAATTTTAAGTCTTATATGCATCAAGACATCTATGGGTCATCCAGCACCTGAGTGAAAATGGTAAGGTAAGATTTGGGTGATAAAGTCCTGTCACTTTAATCCAAAATCCTTTTGCAGTTATCTCTGAGTTATGAGAGTGGGGAAAAATTCAATTCCCATTGCAAAAATGATCCAAGGGCCATCACACTTCTGAGAACAAAGCTACAGCAAAACCACCCTCAGTTCAAAAACTTGACATGGTCAAAATCCTAGCTGATAATTTTTTGAGTGGATTAAAAAAGATTAGAGAAGTGAGAGAGGCAGAATAAAAATAAGAAGATAAGTTTTTCTTTCAGTCACTTCTGAGCATGGTAAATTGGTACCTATAAGATTTTCACAATGCCAAATGAAACACTCTCCTTTTTTGACATTTCACAATCCAAATGTTCAGACTGAGCAGCACTTGCAGGCTATTCTGGGACTGCAGTCAGGGCTCAAAAGAAAGAACGAAAAGTGAAACTAAATTTAAAGTTTTTTAATGAATGTTTGTACTCTTCTTCTGGATTTTTTTTTTCTGTATATGAACTGATTAATGAGATCTTATGGTGCTGACACATTATGACTTTCTACTGGATGTAGAGAGCTTTCTGTCTTTTTAAAATCTCATATTGCAAACATTAAGACATGTTGCACATACGTAATTCGGTAATTAAAGGAAAATTCAGCTCATAGATCTACTGATAATCTTGATATCTTTTTTTTTTTATTTGTGCATATAGATACAGTGTATTTTGTATCATTAAGTGGTTTCTATTACTATTTGTCTGTGTGTGTATGAAATGAAACATATCTCTCTCAAAGAAACATATTGATGGACATAAATTTACCCTTTTTTTTTGTTTTTGTTTTTTATTACCCAAATATTTATTTCCATTCAGTTCTGTGGGTTATTTCCTTGCCTTAGAAGTGTTGGAGACCTAGGCTTAAATAGTAAACTGTGAAAGGACATATAACAGGTAGATAACATATATGAAGTTTGAGAATGGTTATAAGATCTATAGAAAAGGAGAGGGGAAATATTTATTTATTTATTTGTTGAAATGTATTGGTAGCTAGCACAAATCTCATCTATTCAGATACGTAAGAAAAATCTTTGACTTCCTAATCAGCCTAGATTATTTATCCCATAATGAAAGGAATATTTCACTCTTGTTTGCATAATGTATGTGTATGTAGTTCATGTGAAGTATAGTAAATGGGAATGCTGTGAAATTACTTCTTTTTCTATAGAGTTTCTGAAGTCAGATCTCTAGGGACCTTTCTGTATCTATATAGACTGGCAGATTTTTCTGCACAATTAAAATTTCCATTCTATAACCTTACATTCTTGCTACATAGTATGTTACCATGACTGATTCAAAATCAACATGGTAGGTTACTTTGTGGTGAAGGTAGGTTTGCACTAAATTAAAGTGGCTGAAGATCCAAATCCTGCCTGCTGATTCTGTTGTTATCAGAGTAATCTCTGTCAGAGGAGCCATAACAGGTAGAAGTAAAGCTGGAGGAAAAGCTTCCATTTATTTATTTAGAGGAAATGTAACAGAGTCCTTTGGTAACTGTGTTCAGGAATTTTTATTGTACTCCTTAAGCACAAATTTGTGCTTAAATACTCATGTTTAATAAATAAATAACTATACAGACAAACAATGCACTGAACAGAGTTGTACCACCATAAACAATTACATAAGGAGTTTGCAAAGGCATCGCAAACCAATTCCTTACATACACTTGTATCAACATCAGTCCAACGAGTGTTGACATCAGGCACATCATCTTGGTTTGGGTCCATCCCCCATTACCACCTGTGCTAGCCATACGTGGCCTCTGAGTGCTTGTGTTCCTGAATGGCTACAAGACAATACTATGGCCATTTCTTATCTCATTGTCAAGGGAAACTTCATTTCCTTATATGGAGTCTTTCTGCCTTTAGCTTTCCTGATTTCAGACAGTTTAACTGTTTGCAGTTGGGCATTCTTTATCTCCATGCCAGATGATTACTTGGTCACAACTTGCCACAGCTTCACGTATCTGAGAGTACTTCCCCCTCATCTATTTCCATTTTTAAAATAGGGATGGCTCTAATATGACATCATGACTGATGCTAGACACATCTGATAATCAGTAGGGACTGCAAACAGATGGAATGGATGTAACTCATTTAATGTAATGAGGAACATATCAGTTATCCATAGCCTGATTCTGAATTAGGACTTTGCTTGTGGTAAAACTTCTACCTTGTTGTGGTGTATTGAAAATCAGTGACTGACAATGGCCAGGAGCAAAGGACTAGGCAAAGATTATAAGATGAAGGAAAGCATATTGAGATATTTTCCTAAGTAGCTCTGTGATTAAAACTGCCAGTCAAATTCTTGCTGCTATATGTAAGGAGCTTGGAGGTATCTTAATGAGGTAAGTCCAATACCCCTTATTCTTTCTGCTTCCCTCAGGAAAGGCATTCAAAATACTCAACACTGTATTGCAGGACTCTGGTTTTAAACCTGATACAATCCTATTAAGAACAGCAAGTAGGACTTGTGAGACTTTCCCATGGAAACAAGCAAGAAGAAAAAACAAACCCAAACCAAAATAACAACAAAGAATTGTAAAACACACAATAGCAAATCAGAAAAACAAAATTAGAAAACCTAAAACAGTGCAGTGAAGCATTACGCTAAATTTGTTTTTCATGAAGAAACAGAATTATTAGGATTTAAAAAATAACATTCCAAATTAGTTTTTCCAACACATGCAGATTTCTACTGTGCCCACTTTACAGTGGTGTTGTTATGCTAGAGGGAAAAGAAACAGATTTTAAAAGGGAAAGTAAGCTCCTTTTTTCTTCTTTATTTATGCCTCGTTAAATACTTTGCTAAAATTCACCCAGTGGGAGAATATGTACATTTTAACTTTAATCTTCATCACAAAGATAAGTAACAGCTGATCAGTCTGACAATCCATCCATCCATCCATCCATCCATCCATCCATCCATCCATCCATCCAAGTTTGTGTCCTAAATTCTACATTAAAGTATCTGAGAACTTCTTGTTAGACATAGAAGTGTGACTATTAAGTTACCTCATTCTATCCTTTTCCATACCAACTTCATTGGAATAGCAGTAATAGCTACACAGTTATGATTCATTTTGCTGGATGGTTGGTATCATAAAATGGTACGAACTGAAGAACTTATTAGAGCCTCTACTCATAAAACTGCTGAATACTATTCATACTTAAAGAGGTGGCAGTACTAATGCAAAAGTGGTTTTCATCATTAATCTACATAGGTTCATATATTGGCAGTTTTCAAACATTATCTCAGCGCCTTAGTGATGTCTGAGCACTCCTTATTGTATTAGGTGATTAATCTTAAGCAACTGTAGTTTGTATTCCAGCCTCACTACTTTTTAATGTGTTTTTATTTTTGCAGTTCATCTTCAGTGGAATTGTTAATTTACAATTAATTTTTTTCTGGAATAAGCTCCTAATATTGGATGGAGAGAAGAAGCAAGCCACTCTAAGTATAATTTACGTTACTCTCATGCAATATTATGCTCTGATTCTTTACTTATCTAGAAAACACTTTATAAATAAGTGCTAAACTTATTTTATATCAAAGGAATCCATAGACATCTGTGTGCTACAGGAACAGTGGATAATGAAAAAAATATATAAGAAGAAAAAAGCAAATTTTAAAAAATTATTTTTAATATTAATTTGTTAATAAAATACATGGTTAGGACAGAATTATACTTTGTTTAGAAGGCAAGAGTCATATTTATTGAAAAGTTATATATGGTAGAACTACATGATATTTCAAAAATATTTTTGGGTGTTTATTGGATATTTTTACCCCTTGTAAAAAAATTTTGTAAGAAATGACTGAAATAAAAGTAGAAATATATTAAACATTTGACCTGCAGTATCCCACCTTGTCCCCACCTTCCACAGTTAGCATTTTACATTAACTGAACTGACCCTTTAAAATAACTTATTTTTAAATTTCAAAGAATTTTAAACATGAAAAATTTAAAATTATGCACAAAATATATACAAACTTCTCATGTTTTCAAAACTGTAAGCGATTTGGATTCTTTATTTTAATAGCAGGATGTCAAAGAGTGGTGTTTTCATTCAGAAAAAAAAAAAAAAAAAAGAAGTTCTCTGGTAATTACATCACTGTACATTATCTGAGAGAAAATGGTAATTCTTTTAAATTACTATATTTTATACAGCTTTCTGTAGGGTACATTTTGTATTCATTTTACAGCAATACTTCCCGAGACTGATAATTCAATTTTGAGTCTCTGCCACATGATTTTAAATACCACTTTTGAAGAGAGAAGCTGATAAGCATGTCATAGTTTTCTAGAAGTGTGATAGTTGTAGCATCTGTTAGTTGTCCCACAATTATTTTTGATCATTATGTGTGTACAAAAAATACTGTACCTTTTGAAGGCAAATAGAATGATATTAGTTTATAATGTCACCCAAAATGGAAAAGCAGTGCATATCTCTACAATCACACACAAAAAAATCATTTATGCTTTCTACTGAGGATGCCTTTTCCCAGGTGGTCAATTGCACTTGTCATCTGTTATTTTGGAAAATGCACAGAATTTAATAGATGAGGTATATCAAACTAACTACATTAGGAACATACCAGCTGTCAATATGGCTTCAACCCAACAACATCTTTTGGGAAAAGCAAATTCCGAAATGCAGACAGTATACTATTAGTTTGATAGAATGATTATAAGTTTCACCATCTGTTGCATATTTCACAATTAATTGTGATTTGTATCAACAGATATTTTCTAAAATCCACTTTTTCTTTTTTTTTTATTTTTTATACAAGAAACAACAAAGCAGAACAGCAACACATTGTCTCAAGTCCTGATATACCAATGCTGGAGCCAAATCAGATAAGCTTCACCCTGGTTTAACAAGGTAGATATCTAGGGTACTAACTTCAGTAAATAGATCTAAAAATATCAGTGTCAGTACAGAAAAAATTACAAACCAGAATTATCTATCTTTACTTGAAAAACTCACTGATTTTGCTTTTGAAGGCTAGTCCATTGTGCAGTTATATAATATTTATGTTTCACATTTCAAAGTCCATCAGTTGAACACTATTGGATTTTAATTACAGGAATCCATTTAATCAAGCATAAATGTAAAAGCTATAAACATTTCAAAATGTTCCATGGCTAGATCTAAACAGTAGAGGATTTGTTTACATGTAAAATTAAGTGCATGGTTAGTGCATTTAATATGAAGCACCATTACAGTGTTTTAAGTTATATCAGAAAAAAATTAATTAGGTTTGAGAATTTAGGTTTGTTTTTGGGGGGATTATTTTTTTTCTCACACTCTTTAACTCATAGTTCTAGTTTGTCTGTTTATTTCTTTGCTTCATTCTTTCTTCCTTTATTTCTTCAACATGATCCCCATCTGCTGCCAAATGAAAGGACTGGTTCTAGTCCCTGCTACTATCCTTCATTTTTGGCTTTTTGCCTATGGCATTAATAGGATCTGTACAGGGCTATGGATCCATTGCATTTATTCAGAAGTCAGATGAGACTCATAGAAGTAACTTCATTGTAAAACAAGTCTTTGATGACATTGCTAACACTAAAATCATAAGTCAAGAAGTCCTAGAAATATAGTATTATTAAAATTCTTTCATTCTTCTCATCTTAAACTAACATTTTACTTTACCTGAAGATAAGCCATCAATCATGTCAGCTTTTTGCAAAGAGACTGAAGAGGGTTTAAAGCAAAAGGAAAAACTATAACAACAGATGATTAATATTGCTTAAGCCATAAGCTGCATTAAGACAACACTTAGCTTTCCCAAAAGATTCTCTTCATATTCGCAGATACAGCTTACTTCAAACAAGGAGAAAGGAGAAGGGAACCAATATCAGACCCAAATGATCTTCAGAGATGTTATCAAAGACTTTGTGTGAGGTTTGTTTCTTTTATTTGCACCAAAATTATGTACAGCTTTGGACAATAAAAATAGCATCTCAGTTTTACCCACTTGTTCATAGGTAAGAGTATCACTCAGAAAGAAAAAAGACTAAAAATTATTGTCTGTATGATATATACATATGTGTACAATATCCTCCTTAACAAGTAAATTCTCAGACAAGAGGTAACATCCTAGCCAAATATGGATCACAGAATCACAGAATGATAGGCATTGGAAAAGAACTCTGGAGATCATCTAGCCCAACTCCCCTGACATATCAGGTTTACCTAGAGAAAGTTGGACAGGAACAAGTCCCGACGGGTTTTGAATGTCTCCAGAGAAGGAGGCTCCATCACCTCTCCGGGCAGCCCATTCCAGTGCTCTGCCATCCTCACAGAAAAGAAGTTCCTCCTTGTGTTGTACTTGAATATCAGCCAGGTGTCTTGAGCCTCCCTACCTTCTAGAGCCCTAACCCATGGTATTTCTCCAAGCAGTTTCTTGAAGAGGTCAAAGTTATCCCTCCTGAAGTCCAAGGCTGCAATTCTACTTGCTGTTTGTGTGTGCTCTTATCATTATCACTACAGTCAAGGCTGCTCCCAACTGTAATGTCCTCCACCAGTCCTTTTTTTGTTTGTTAGCACTAGGTCCAATAGTACACCTCTTCTTGTTGAGTCGTCCATCACCTGAGTCAAAAGGTTTTTGTCAACAAACTCAGCAACCTCCTGTACTGTACGTGCTTAGCTGTGTAACTTCTCAGCAGATGCCAGAGTGGTTCAAGTCCCCCATGATAACCACAGTCTGTGATTGTGATACTACTTCCAGCTGCCTGTAGAAGGCCTCATCAGCTTTATCAGGTGACCCATAATAAGCAACCACAACACTGTCTCCTATAATAGCCTGCCTATGAATAAAAAATGCCATTGCCCTTTCAACAGTAATTGTGAAGAGTTATTGGAAATCTGATTTGTAAATAATAGTAATGAAAGAGAGGGAATCAGATGGGTACATTCTACCATAGTGATATATTTCTGTTGTGTTATCACAGAATCAGATAATGGTTGAGGTTGAAAGGGATCTCTGGAGGTCATCTGGTCCAAACCCCTCAACATCTCTACTTTGCCCATTGATCCAACCTCTATTTTTTCCTCATTGGAATATAAGCATCTGGCTTTTAGCTATATCCCAAACAAAATTATAAACAAGAGAATCACTGGATTGGAGTACAACAGAGACAAAAAGGGACAAAGAAAAATCTTTGTATTCTCTGTATTGAAGAAGCTATAATTTTTTCTTCTTTCACTATTATTCTTGTTTCATGAACTGATGAATGAAGGGGAAATAAAAGCAATGCTCTTCAGAGGCTAACATGAGAGTGCTTTCACTATGGGAAATGACTGTCTATATTCATAAGTCTCTGGAATACACAAGAAATAAAAGACATCTTATCACATAAGTTCACCTTTTCTCAACTTGACAGCCATAGCAATTCATGATTACTCAGATCATTGGAGGCTTGGAGGCATTTGATTACATTTACACTAGTACAAGGATATTTTTGTTGGATTTTTTTTTTGTGGTTTTTTTTTTTTTTTTTCTTCACACTTTGGAAATCAGTCACTACAACAAGTGTTATATTTTAGGACACCAGCTATTAATCTAATAATTAATACTTACCCAACTCAGAGCTGGATTGAAACCAAGCTTTTGTTTTACCAGGAAAAAAGAAATATCTTTCCAATATATATGATGAAAACTGGATATACTGACATTAATAGCTTTTTGAGCATTTGCTGTGACAATAACTTTTTTATAAGTCAGTATCATGTCCATTAATACTAGAGCTAACTTCCTCAATTATCCCTTAAGCTACATATGAAATTCTAGAAGAAATATAGAATTGGAAATATGTACAGCAATGTACCTATTCCTTTACCATTTCATTTATGTTTATAAATAATTGGATTGACAGAACAAATTAAGAAGGGTGGATTTTTTTTTCTTATTTTCATGTAAGGGTCGTTGTTTCTGGAGCTGTCATTAGGAAATATCTGTGTATTTTACAAGTACAGTCATCAGGCCACTACTGTGTCCAAATAGATGTGGAGAGAGATTATTACAAATGCACAGCAGATTTTTGTCAAGCAAAGTTACCTGGACAGATTTCAGATGAATTGACAAGGTTATGGCATTGCTGGCATGCAACTAAAATGCTGTGCTTTTGCCCAGTGATTTAAAACTCTTATATAATATTAATTATCAAGCTGCAGCATTAACCAAAAGCCTATATATGGATATTTTCATTTCAGAGAATATGCATTTACAACAGATATTGGATAATTGTACATTCTGGAGAAAAATTCAAACAGTGTGGGTAATATTCTAAATGAGCAAGACACCTCCTATCATGCTTTGCTTCCCTAAGACATTCTGTGTTTCCCATTGATCTGTGAAACATCAAATTTTTCTTTTTAATTATCAAGGCCTTTAGACTAATATTTTAATTTTTGAACATTATTAGAGCTACCAGTCAACTGAGATTCATGTTCTGGCAACAGCCTTCCCTTTCCTTTTTCCTCATAAACTCTTGAGTTCAAAGTGCTATATCAATAATCTTTTCAAGCCAATTACATTAATATGGATTTTTTGGATAACCTGAAATGATTTATGAAAATGAAAATATGTCGGCCTGCTAGGAACCAAATCCAGATTCCTCACTTAATGACAGAACCTGCCAGGGACTTTGCTGCTTCTCCATCTCTCTTTTTATCCTTTGGTGAAAGAGCAGCTCCAGTAATGTTCATTGTCCTTTTTGTAAAGTAGTTTCTCCTGTTTTTATTTATTGAAGTTAGGTCCATTTGTCTTTTTATTTTTCATGTCTCTCTTCTTTCTTGGAGTAATATTCTAATGCCTTTCCTTACAGGACTTACTATTTTCTAACGAACATAACAATGGAACATTTTTTTTCACAAAAACAGATTTTGACATATGATAGAACCTTAAAAATAGAATAGTGAACTTAGATTTGTGACTTTTCAACTCAACTTTTCTAGCTCAGGAATCTTTGCATTGTTACTTTTTACAGAAGTAGATAAACCTGGTCCGTCTGATTTGGGACTGCTGGTGTGGTGGTAACTTTATACATTGACAAAGAAACACTAAAGAGCCCTCATATGACCACTCTCTTCAAGGACTTTTTCAATGCTGCTGATAAGTGTTCCTTCCAAAGCCTGAAATGGCTCCATGCAAATGGTAATGCCCAGAGTTGCAGCACTTCTTAGTTTGTTGACATCAGAAATATACTTTATTTTTGTCTTCAGACTGCGCTTAGAATCATTGAGTAATATGGGTCAGAAGGGCCCACTGTAGTGAGCAAAGATATTTTGCACTAGGTCAGGTTGCTCAGAGCCTTATTCAACCTGATCTGGAATATTTCCAGGGGTGGGGCATCTACCACCTCTCTGTGCAACCTGTTCCAATGTCTCACCGTCATTGTAAAAAAAATTCTTCCTTATATATAGTCTAAATCCATCATCTCTTAGTTTAAAACCATTATTCTGTCCTGTCACAACAGGCTCTTCTAAAATGACTGTCCCCATCTTTCTCGTATGCCCTCTTTAAGTATTGAAAGGCTTCAATAAGATCTCCACAGAGCTTTCTTTTCCCTAGGTTAACAGCCTCAACTCTCTTTATGCTTCCTCATAGGAGAGGTGTTCTGGCCCTCTGATAATTTTGATGGCCCTTCTCTGGACCTGCATTAACAGGTTCAGATCTTTCCTGTGCTTAGGATGCCAAAACTGAACATAGTATTCCAGGTGGGGTCTCACCAGAGTGGAGTAGATGGGGAGAATCATCTCCCTCTACCTGCTGGCCATGCTTCTTTTAATGTAGCCCAGTATACAGTTGGCTCTCTGGTCTATGAGTGTATGTTGCTGGCTCATTTCCTAGTTTTTATTCACCAGTACTCCTCAGCCCTTCCCTTCAGGGCTGCTCTAAATCCCCTCATGCCTTAGGCTGTATTGTTACTGAGGGTTGCATTGTCCCACATGCAGAACCTTGCACTTGGCCTTGTTGAACCTTCTGACATTCACACAGGCCCACTTCTCAAGCTCATCCAGGTCCCATCTGGATGCCATCCCATCCCTCTGGTATGTCAGCTGCAACACTCAGCTTGTTGTATTTTGCACACTTGATGAGTGTGTCCTGAATCCCACTGTCTGTGGCAATGATTAAGATATTAAGTACTGTTTGCAATATGGACCTCTGATGGACACCACTTGTCACTGATCTCCATCTGGACATTGAGCCATTGACCACTACCATCTGGATGTGACCATCTAACCAATTACTCATTCACCAGTTTACCCATCGAATTTAGAGAGAAGGATTTTATGAGGCATTGTGTCAATGGCCTTAAAGAAATACAGAGAAACAAGTTCACCTTTTCTCAACTTGACAGCCATATCAATTCATGATTACTCAGATCATTGGAGCTTGGAGGCATTTGATTACATTTACACTAGTACAAGGATATTTTTGTTGGATTTTTTTTTGTCAACCAGTCTCTCCCCTCTTAGAGATACCTGTTTCTCAGGTTTAATTCCATCAGTGATAAATATGCTGTTGAACAATAGACCTGACATAAGTCCTGCTATTTAATGTCTAAACAGTATTTTGATGTCCTGGTATTTACCTCCATGTTTTCTTTTAAACACAATAACTCCATGTTATTTGCTCTTTGATTTCTAAGACACAGACTATTAACCAAATTGAACGCTAAAAAGCTACCAGCCCAATGGATACTGATTGTTCAAATGGAAATTTCATGTAATTTCAGTTGCTTCTGCATACTTTCATAAGTGTGTTTAGAAATAAAGTTTTGCAAATGAATAGAAAAGTCTCTAATTGTAGCTATTTGCAGAAGTCTCTATTTCTAGAGTTGCTATTTGTAGAACTCCCGCTGTATGCATTCTGCTGATCAGGAGCTACAATTGCCAATCTACTTTAAATGTGAAGTTGCACATTACCCATTTAAATAACTACAATGCCTGTCAGATAATTATAATATTCTTAGCCTTTTCCTAGAATAAATATGTACATAGCTACTAAAAATTCTGTCTATATGAAAAGATTTTTATTTTAAGGTTGTTTACACCTTTAACAAAGTCCTATGGCATTATTTATATATTTTCTTTATATAGGATATGATTTATCAGTTCCTGGGAATTTCTGTATTATAGAGGCCTTATAGATATCATCAATATTGAAATTGTAAAGATAACTGGTACACCTAAATAAAGTTTTTTTAGTGTAGATGATAGGAGCTAGAATGGACCTGTCAGAGCTCAAATTTATGAAAGCTTTTCACAGGGCAGTGAATATATGCTTTAAATATATAATAAACCCTCCTTACAGATGGAGAAAAAGCAGCTGTTGCTGCTGCAGTGACAGAACAAAAAAGTTCCTGCTTTTGTTATCCGTTAGAGCTATCAGTTGTGATTGGAATGGCATCACCCTCAGCAGTGCTGAAAAATCTGTGGACCTGGAAGGAGGCATGAGAATATTCAGAGGGAGAAAGCTTATTTAAAAATTAACAAACCCTTCCACTGTTGAAAAAGAAAGTTTAATATATATGATACTGCATGAAGGAGGCTCTTATGAAACAGAATTTAAATGTAGTCTACAGCTCTGTGTTTGAATTTAAAAGATGAGAAGCATGTGAATTTCCAGATGAGATAAAATATCACTTTTAAGATGTTATTTCATATACTTCTGTGGCTATAAATCAACGTAGGGTTTGGAGGAACAGTCATAGATTTTACTAGACTAATGACTGTTTGAAAAAAATTAAAAATCCAGCCTGCTTTCAACTACACAAGCCTTTATTTGGCCTTTCAGATCTGATCTTTTAAGACAGGTTAAGAAACAAAGACAATACTATTGGCATTGTCACAGTTTAGGGTCAGGGCAGCCCTTTAGATCTGTAACAGATGCTATCTGTTACTCTCCCTCCCTCCCCAAAGAGGAACAGAAAGGGAATAAGAGACAGTGATTAGAAAAGTAAAATAGAACAGCTGTAATGAAAATGTAAATATGGAATATATACAAAACCAGTATTGAACCAAAACCACTGATGGTAATTACATCACTGTCACCACTGATGCTCTGGAGCAGACACTGGCAATGTCCCAGATGGAGCTCAGCAGCAGACCGGAGCTGTGTTCAGCTGCTACCAGATTCAGGAACACAGACTGGGATCAAAGGTAGAATGGACAGAGTCCTCCTTGGATGCTTTGAGCAAGGAACCAAAAGAGGACTCGGGCCAAACCGAGCAAATCTGGCAAAGTGGTCCAAAAGAGCAAAGAGAAGGGAGAGGAGCACCAAAACAGAGACACTCCAGATCCTTCAGGTTTATACTGAATATGACATACATGGAATGGAATACCTCATTGGTCAGTTTAGGATCACCTGTCCTGTTGTCTCCTCTCTGCAGGTGCAGCCTTTTACTTTCTGCACACCCCAATGTGACACACAAGGTACAGCAGTGGACTTGGTCTACATACCAATTCTTGGTAGTTATGCTAAACATCAAGTGTTATCACTGCTAAAAGCAGACACTGCCTGTGAAAACAGCTTCTAACTTCAGAAAATGCAGTTAGTTAGAATAACTGATCTGAAAAGCAAAATCACTGTACAGAATCAGTTCTGCTCTCACTCAAACCAGGAAAGCATGTATGGCATTCATGTGGCAGAAATTTAGATATGATCTTTGTAATTCATTACTAAATGTTTTCACAGTTTTACCATAAGAACCTCCTGTGTGATGACAGATAACTTTATGCACAGAACAAATTACAGAATAATGAGAACAAAAGCATCTAATATTTATGTACAGATGTCCTTCAGAAACTGGCTTGCTGTAGGACTGGCTGGGGTGGCAAATGAAGTGCTGGTATTTTATTTCTGTGAAATAAGACAAAGTTCTACCATTTCTGTCTTGAATGTTTTGTAAAGTCATGTAACTTTTTTTAATTGAGCTTCTCATCTGCAAACTTCTTTTGTCAAGTACAACCATTATCACCAGTTGCCACTACAGAACAGTAACAAGCATTGTTATCAGGTATTCAGGAGCAAAAGCAGCTCTCAGCTATATAGGACTTTGAAGTCTTGCCTTCCCCAGTACTGCATGTACTGCAGTTTGGGATCCTTTGTCCTAACCCATTCAATACTTGTACCTATAATATCCCTCATTAGCCAGCATGTGATACCTTTCTTGAATTATGTTTGACACTGTACATGCACTTGATATATGTGTAATGCTGGTCATACTTTTTCTTCATTTGCCTCAAGGTCAAGCTTCCTTTTAGCATTCCAGATACTTTTTGAACCCATAATCCATCTGTCTAGCCACTTAGCTGCCTTTCCAAGATTTTATCTTGGTGCTTACCAGTTCACTGTTTGAATACATTATGAGGGTATTTATAAATGATGCATATATCCCTATTCTTTCTTTAGTAATATGAGGGTAAATTTACATTTAAATGCATATAGGTGAAATTACAGCTGTGAAAAAGAAAAAAAAAAAGGTTATTATTTAAATACTGTTTCATTGACAGAGAGGATTAGCATTTAACTGTATCAGCTTTGCCCACACAAGGGTAATTTTACAGATATTGACAAACTTGGTTATCTGCCTAAAAAATTAAATTGAAGTTGATTTTTTCTTGGTTTGTGTTTGTTTGCTTGTTTGTTTGTTTTCCTGGCACTTAAATTTACACATCTTGCTATATTATTTTTAATTACAACATTTACAAACTTAGGACTAGAAGGCACTGATAGGCCTTTACTGCACTGAGCAGCCTCACCTTGGAATAGAACAGAATTTCATAGGATGGTTTGAATTGGAAAGGAACCTTAAAGATCATCTAGTTCTAACCTCTCTGACATTGGCAAGGAGACCTTCTACTAAACCATGTTGCTCTAAGCTCCATCTAACCTGGCATCCACAGCTTCACTGCAGAATCACTTTCAGTGTCTTGTCATCCAGTTAAAAAAATATTCCTAATATTTAATCCAAAGATACCCTCTTTCATTTTAAAACCATTACTTCTCATCCTATCACTATGCTCCCTGATAAGAAGCTTATTTTAATCATTCCTTCTTTAAGTACTGGAAGGTTTATAACATCTGGAGCCTTCTCTTCTGCATGCTAAAGAACCCCAAGTCTTTCAGCCTGTCCTCACAGGGAAGGTGCTCCAACACCCTGATCATCTCTGTAGTCGTACTCATGAGCCATGCAATCAGGTTCATGTCTTTCATTTTTTGGAGACCCCAGAGCTGGATGCAGTACTTCTGGGGGGTCTCATGAGAGCAGAGTGTCAAAATCTCTTCCCTGAACCTGCTGACCACGTGTTGGTTTTTTTTGCTGCAGGCCAGGATAAAATTGGCTTCCTGTGCTTTTTCCTCGGGGCTGCTCACATCCTTGACCTTCATTGTAGGTGTCTTTGCAATCCTATGATTTGGTGTATTACAAATGTAATACATATTTTAAGGGTCGACTCACTAGAAAGCAGCCCCATCAGGACCTTGGTGTCTTGATAGACAGTAAGTTATCTATGGAACAGCAATGTGCCCTTGTGGCCAGGAAGGCCAATAGTATGCTGGGGTGCATAAAGTGGGGTGTGGTCATTAGGTAGAGGGAGGTTCTCCTTCTCCTCTGCACTACTGAAACCACATCTGGAGTATTGTATTCAATTCTGGTCTCCCCAGTTCAAGACAGACAGGGAAATACTAGATGGAGTCCAATGGAGAGCTACAAAGGTGACAAAGGGACTGGAATATCTGTCTTATGAGGAAAGGCTGAGAGCCCTGGGACTGTTTAGCCTGGAGAAGTCCGAGACAGAATCTTATTAATGTTTACAGGTATCTGAAGGGTGAGTGTCAAGTAGAAGGGCCCATTCTCTTTTCAGTTGTGCCCTCTGATAGGATGAGAGGTAATGGATGTTTTTTTATGGTGTCCTTTATTAGCCAGGATGCAAGCAATGTCAGTGAGATATATGCCCAAGCAATTAGGCTGTTAAACATGTTTAAATGATAAGCCCAGGCTGCTGCTGTTTAATTTTAACAGGTTCTTAAATATATCTTACATATTTGTCCTACTCATTATACATCATCAGCTTTTCTTTTATCAATTGATATTTATTAAAATAAATCTTTATTAAAAACTGAATGCTTCTCTGTTTTTAGTTTTTCATTTTATATAAATACATTCATAAGCACATGTATCTAGGTTTAATCCAGTTTACATGTTGTTAGGGATATTCCATACAAATGTGTTCATAAAGCATCAAAACTCTAACTTTATTCTGGTGTATTAAATTTCTTTGGTCCAAGAATTTAAAAGTGTTGACAAAAAATGTCAGACACATGTAAAAGAACTATACCATTTAGCAGTTTTGTTACATGTCATGGCCTATAAATCAACTATGGCTGATGTAAATATAAATCCTTTCACTAAATCAGAATTTACTGTAAATATTCAAGTAAAATGCCTTAGGTGCTCTTTGAATTTCTCATTCTTCCAATCCTATTTATAGTTTTAGACATTTTCCAGTGTGAAACAATAGGGAAAGTAATGTTCCTTGATCTGCATATAATCCTAAGTAATAGAAATTATTTATCTAGAAACATTATACATTTGGTTGGCTCAGTTTTCAGAAAGGTATTCTACAATGTACAGGTAAGTAGTTTAGGAATATGCATCCTTTTTGAAGAAACCTGAACTTCAGACTCCTTTTGTACTTAGCTTAGATTAATTTAATATCTTTTTTAGATTCACCATATTGATTATTTTGTTAAAGCATCTAAACTTGAGGCATATGAACTATAGGCTCTATGTATAGTGGCAGTGATCTGGCTCTCAAAGTCTTGCAGGATCACCCATCTTTTTGCTTTACATAAATGGAATCAAAGCCATCTGTGCTTCTAACTTGTATGCCACAAAAAGTTAACACACATAAACCTCCACTCTCCTCCTTCCTGGCATGAATAATTGCTATTTTTTGAAATAAGTTAACTCAAAGTGATACATATGCTATGTATTGTCAAAACTAACATGAAAACCAATAGTGGGGTTTTTTTTGTCAGAAATAATACATTTGAGTACTTGTCTCATTCAGTTTTGTCACACTGAAATACTATAGCCAGTCATTCTATGGCCTTGGATATACTGGAAAAATAAAGAAGTTAATCCCATTAAAGTAATAAAAACACTTTAGTGTTTTAAAAAACATTGGTTTGCTGTAAATTTCAGCAGAGTTTATGCAGCATTTAATGATATATTTTGTAGAATTTATCATTTCAGATTCTCATCATGATTCCTACTCAAATCAGAAAATACTGAAGTTTTGAGAACTACACATACTAGCCTGGGAAGCATGCTAACATGAATGAACACATGAAAATTATTAATGAATAATCTTTACCTGTATTATCTCACATTTTGTGTTACAAGTGTTACAAGCACAGTTTTCCTTATAAACTTTGTTTCCTGAAAATTGAGGTAGCTGTGATATATGGAATAGTTGTTTTTTTTCAATCAATGAAATAATAAGAAATGTTCAGTGTTATAGCTGATTTATAACAACCTATACTAGTTTCTGAAGGCCATTGGTACTGGTAATGTCTAAATTTCCAATGAAAGAGGCAACATATCTATGCTGACTTACAAAACTACTGGCTTTCTCAAGGTTAGCAAGCACAGAACATGATGATCAAGTGCTAAACTTCCAAAACAAGATATAAAAAACTTTCTCCAAACTATGAGAAAACTATAGAAAGAACCATTTCCTTGGTGAGAATACTAAAAAAATTCCAAGAACGACTCCTGTAGAAAACGAGATTATATCTATTTGTTAAAGAGGTGTAAATTAGTAGGTATAATTTTTTTCAATGCTGTTGACACATAAGAGATGTTTTTAGTCTAAACTTCACACTGTGAAATAAACAAACTGTAAATGCAGACAGATGTTTCAGTTTGCTGACTACTTTCTCAGTGTTGCTTCCCAAATCACAGTGAAAAAAAAATATGTATAAATGAAAAACAAAAAAGTATTCTAAAGAAGGCTAGCAGTGCTCTAGAAAATGTTACTTAAAATGAATTTCTCACAGATTCAGTGCATTCTTATATATAGCTAACAGCCCAGCTTTTATTTCAACAAAAGTATGTACAAGAAAGAACAACTTAATTTTAGCCATTCCTAAATACATTTCTTGCCAATTGGTGGAGATACAGATAGTAGTATACCACTAGATGTTTGTCTTCTGACTGTTTTTGCTTTTAGTTCACTATTATGCCCTTAGCTCTGTAGAATCATAGAATGGCAAGGGCTGGAAGGGACCTCCAAAGGTCATCTAGTGCAGTGAGCACAGATCCCCTCAACTAGACCAGGCTGCTCAGAGCCTTGGCCAACCTCACCTGGAATAGCTCCAGGGATGGGGCTTCAACCACCTCCCTGGGGAGCCTATTTCACTGTTCTACCACCCTCAAGGTAAATAACTTCTTCCTGATACCTAGTGTAAATCTCCTCTAACTTAAACCCATTACCCCTTCAAAAGCCCCAAGGGCCTTTCACTAGAGGCCCTTGTAAACAACCCCTCTCCAGCCTTCCTGTAGGGCCCCTTCAGGTACTGGCTATAAGGTCTCCCCACAGCCTTCTTTTCTGTAGACTGAACAACCCCAACTCCCTCAGCCTGTCCTCATAGCAGAGGTGTTTCAGCTCTCTGATCATCTTTGTGGCCTCCTCTGGACCTGCTCCATCAGCTCCATGTCTTTCCTGTGTTGAGGCTTCAGAACTGGATGCAGTGCTTCAGGTGAGGTCTCACCAGAGCAGAGCAGAGGGGCAGACTCACCTCTCTCCATCTGCTGGCCACACTTCTCTTGATGCAGCCCAGGATGCCATTGGCTTTCTTGGCTGTGATTACACACTGCTGGCTCATGTCCAGCTTCTCAGCCAGCAACACCCTCAAGTCCTTTTCTGCAGAGCTGCTTTCCAGTACCTCATCCCCCAGCCTGTATTGATAGTGAGGGTTGTTCTGACCCAGGTGCAGAACCCTGCACTTAGTCTTGTTGAACCTCATGAGATTCACCTGGGCCCACCTCTCTGGCTTATCCAGGTCTCTCTGGATGACATCCCATCCCTCCAGCCTTTCAACAGCACATCTCATCTTGGTGTCAACTGCAAACTTGCTGATGGTGCTCTCAGTCCCACTGTCAATATAATTAATGAATCTATAGTACTGATTTGGATGAAGTAATAGGCCTTTCAAAATAGTAGTTGAAAACTGCTATCTATAGGTGCCATCCATATCTTCATGTTTCTGTGAACAGAAGAATCTTATCATTATTGTGTCATGAATAATTGGCAAAACAGAATGGGTTGAAACAGATGTTAATTAGATTAAAGTATATTTAATATGATTTCTTGAAGCAATTGTTTTCACTGTAACATGGAGTTTGATACTGATCAAAAGACAGAAGAACATCTTTGCATAAGGACACTGCATAAGATTGGTCTTAGTTCCTCATAGCTTATTTGTCAGCATAGGATTGTCATAAATAGGGATTTGCTGAGTGAAGAAATATAACTAAATATGCAAATATGTAATTTACAGAATCATTACATTAATATGTATATTCTGTTGGTATTAGCATATTGGAAGTTTATTTTTAAAAGTACACAAAGGGATGAAAAACCCCACAAATTAATGTAACATTCAGGGCATCAGAAGCTCTCAGTTACATTCAATTAATATGCTAAAATGCATCTGGTAGTATTGGCACAATATTATCCCAACTTTGAAAGAGAATACTGTTGAAAACTTTTCCTTTAAAATCATTCTTGAAACTTCTCACTGACTACAAGACAATAAGAAAATTAAATGTCCGGGTAGAAAGACTGCAAGGTATGGTATTGTAATTAATTTTTACTTGCATATTAGAAAAACAAAAAATTACTTTGATAGTTCCAAAATTTTCATTGTTATATGTTACGTATCTCACTGATTTATCAGGGTTTTTTTAAGAAAATTTTAAGCAAAATGTAGTTGTTGTTTTCTTTCCTTGGTGTAGTCAGCCTTTCTGAATACACAAAAATGCATTACAATGAGACATTTAAAAGAATATTGAATTGCACAATAAAGGTTGTTTTCTAGAAAACATGATGTGCACTTGAGTTATTATACACAATTATTTACACATGACAGGATAAAGGCATAAATTTATAAGAAAAAAAATCTGAATGGAGATCAAGAATGATTTTTTTCACACAAAGAATTATAATTGTGTTAGTATTACATAATTGTTTTCAACCCAGTTGGGCTGGAAAGATAAAAAAAAGAAGACATTGAACAATCCATTAGAAAGCTCCCTATGAAGAAATAGAATTTAAAGAGATAAAGGACCAATATTTCTGCACCTTCTTGTTAGGAAGTTTTAAAGTAAATTACTACATATGTCTTCAGCTTTGATCAATAAATCTTTGGTCCAAGTAACCCTCTTCACTGAGAAAAAAAAATAAAATTTAGTAATCCCTACAAAGAATTATATCTAATTTAAAATCAGATGACCTTCAAATACATTGACATTTCAAAAATGTAGGCACATCACACTTATAAGTGCTGATATTATATTGGTGGTATGAGATCTGGTAACTCTAAAATTAAAGAATTGCCTAAAACCAGTATATTTAATTGAGAGTGCTGCTGTTACTGATTTTTATCTCATCCAGGAACAGATTTCTGAAGAAAAAAACACTGTTTTCTTGTCTTCTTACTTATTACTTTGTTGTATCTTTCCAGTGTAAGATCTTCAGGACAGAGTTTCTTCATCCATGCAGTGTTGTATAAACTGTTGTGTTATAAAACAGATGCTCAGCAGGAGTCAATCATCACAGTGTCATGAAAGTTCAGCTTTGGATTGCCAATTAACCGAAGGTAATTAACATGTTTAAATACTAGTCTGAATCTTATTTTGGATAAGTATTATTTATGGGGTTTTTTTCTTCTATTACAATAGCAGACGTGTCCAAATACAAACAATACTACTAAATCAAATTAGCCAAAATCAATACAAAATCTCATGTGAATAGAAAAATATAGAGGTAAAAGTACTTAATAACTGAATATATATTATCTTCCCTCATAAGAATGAACTATATAATTAGAAAAAGCTATATAATTATTATCACAATGAGGAGTTTATGTTGTTTTAACTGTAATAATATGTACTAAAGTGTAGGGGGGGTTGTTTGTTTATTCAGAGACTGGCAGCATTGCAAAATCTAAGTCTCAAACCATGTGCAATCTAAATCTTATTCTCAGTTAAGGTTCAGAACTGTCTTGAACAAGTCAGGTGCACTTCAGTTCAGATTCAGAATACATATAGCATGAAAATTCTAATACCAAGATCAGTTCTTTTTTTTTTTTTTTTTACCTTCCTTTCTTTCAAACAGGAGTATAAGAGAGATTATGCTTATCTTGTCTTTCATTGCTGGCTTCTGTCATGAATTCCTATGGCAGTCACCTAGTGTATAAACCACTCATATTGGATATACTCAAATTACCATTTGTTTTAATTAGTAGGATTATCTATTTAACATATTTAAGGTATTTATCTCTAGCGTAATTATCACTAAATATCTAAATATCCTTACTGCGCTGGGAAACTGTTGTTGCTGTTGTTAGAATGCATATAATCTCTGGAAATATAATCTTTGGAAAAGGCTTGAACTTTCTATATAGGTTTCTGAAAACAGAATTGTCCAGATGTTTGTAAAGACACCGTGGATAGATTTATATATGCTCAACTGTGGTTGGAATTTTGATTTTCTAATACAGATACATCTGAATTCATATCCCTTTAACATTTCTCAGTGCTTTGGAGTAGTGTTGTAAGACTTTGCCACATAGTATGTCATATTCATGTGAAAGCACTTAAACCAATTCTTTAGAATTTCCACTGTCCTCATGATCAATCGTGCTGTTCTACTTTTTACACTGTACGCTACTGTATAAAACAACAGTACTCATATCTGAATAATAATTTTAAGGAATTATTGATTCTTATTATTTTTAGAGGTTATTTTACTGTCCAAAGGACTCCTCATATTTTCTTTGGTATTTACTTTGCATTGCATAATTAAAAACAATACAATGGTAACATAGGCTTTTATTTCCTTATATATTTCAAGAAAGCACCTTACCTCTGAGTGAATTGATACACAGTCAGAATGCACTGTTGTATTTTCTTATGGAAAACTTCTTAATCATCCCAGAAGTTCCTTTTTTTTTTTTTTTTCTGTCTTTTATGTAGCTGCTGCCAAGTGTTGCTAAAGGACAATATTCAAATGAAATTACAGTAGATATCATGTTGTTTATCTATTACATCATTTAGTTAAAAAAATATAAACATATGTTTCCAGTGTGACACACTTTGGTATTATACATTTTGACAAACATATGTTTCAGAAAAGAATTACAATATTTGTAAATGTTTGAAAACATTTCTGTTACAAAAACGCTTCCTTAAATATATCTACTACACTTCTTTTTTTTTCTTAATTGAAATTCAAATACACAGCAAAGCATGAGTCAATGTCTGTCTATGAAATCAATAGGATTGCTACTATCTTCAACAATCTTAATTTTCCCTAAAGCATTGAGGACTGCTCAATGCTGAGCAAAGGAAGACTAAGTCAAATAAACAGAAAGAACCACTTTCAGGCAGGACTTATTTCTTATTGTCATAGAAGTCCAATAGCTTTCATCACAATATTAAATCTGTAATTTCCATACTTTCTTCTTTGACACTTTTATAACTTGTACTTTTTTTCCCCAAATATATACCAAATTTAATATAAAGAATATTAAAGACAGATTTTTTTATAACTCTACTTTTAGCAATTTGCATAATTCTACAATTTGTGAAAGAACAAAAAAAAATAAAAGAGAGAAAAGAAATAAAAATACAGTGTTTAACAAAATTAGAATAATACTTTTTAAAGTTATTTTGTTATGAATTATAGGTAAGTATAAACAAACATATGTAAAAATAATACCTAGTCCAAGTTCAAAATGTCTGGAAAAAGTTTAAGGGTTTCTCATTACATCTACAAGATGTTTAACACAAAATGCAAAACTAATTCAGGAAGCAAAATTTATGCTTGAAGCTGAATGTACTGCCCAGTGTCTCTGAGTTCCTCTTTCAGCTCCTATGAATCTTACATTCGCATAATGGCTCAACTTAGGCAGCATGGAGATGTGATGATTTTCCTTGAAAAGGAGAGCTGTGCATTCAAATCCCAGAATATTAAGAATAACTGATGTTCAGGTTCCCTCTTTCTTTTGGGAATCCATTTGCCTTTTAGCTTATACAGAAAGATCTGCAACTTCTTCCTGTAGTGCCTTAGAAGGCAGAGATATACCTTCAAATTCAGGTAAAATTGTATTTGTTGGAACATTTCCTCTTCTTCATGTTCTGTCGAAATGGAGTCCCGAGTTTAGGCACCTTTCCCTTTTTCCTTGAGAATAAAGATTATTAATTCTATACTTGCAGAGAAAATACTAACTTTTAGACATTTCAGTGCTGAACATCACAATGCTTATGCTTATGTGTATTTTGAAACCCTACCATTGTACTTAAACCAAAGGACATTAAGATATAGTAAGTAATCTGCTTCCAAAAACATTTATGTCATCCTCAGCAAACATGCAGATTTACTCCAGGTATGACATTTTTTTCCACCCTAGGAAGTTAATTTTCATAATTGCACAAGTTATTTTCACCTCCTATGGGAATCAGCCTAAGTTTTCCAATTACCTGAATGGTAGTGAGAAAGGCTGCATCTAACTGATAAACCATTAAACAAAAACCCCCCACCTTTTTTATGGCCTGTAGCCATATCAATTTTTTTTTTTTTTTTTGTTAGTCAAAACTAAGGTTTTCTCTTAATATTTAAGGTAGCACTTTCAAATTAGAACATTTACATTCAAAAACTATTTTTGGTATTTGAACACATGCATATACTCAGTATTTGTAAATAATTTAAAATCTCAGCTGTTTTTCTTCTAGGATTTAAGTGTTAAAAATTGACTTTGAAGGTATAAGTCTGTCCTTGCTGTCTGTGAGAATTCTGTTTAAGTAAGTACAGGCCAGATGGATTGGCATTTTTAAGGTGTATATTTAGTGAGGTCATTATATCTTTCTTTTTTTTTTTTTCCCCCCCCACATGATAAATACTCATGGTAGTGCTTCACAAAGCTCTCATGTAAACTGGATGAATACTGTATTAAAGGTATCACTGGTATGAGCATAGCAAAAGTATAAATTACAGGAAAGAGCAGCAGTAGAATAAGCTCTGTGTCACCACATCCTTGGCAGAGAGATGACTTTTAACACCCTAGATAAGTTGTGTCATTGAACATGTCATCAAGAGTCGTAACAGTGTCAAGTATTTAACTGACAAACTTCCAACACTTTACTGAGCATTTAAGGAAGGTGAATACAGCTATGTCAGTGGAGAAAGTTCTATCATTTGACAAACTGACTTTCCTACTTGAAAAAGACAGATGAAATGTATCAAAATGAGTGTTTGCTGCCCATAGCTTATGGCTGCCTGAGACAGGTATAAAATGTGACTGGTGTATGCTGCAGCCTTCCTTCTTTTTATGTCTCCATGCCTCAGAGCAGAGGTCACTTATCTTTCCCATATGGCACATCAACCTGTGTTTTTCTTTCATCAATTAGAACTTAAAACACACCAGAAACAAGTCACCAGGACCTTGCAGACTCTGAGTTAAAACATTCCTGGTTATGATCTAGTGATTCACCAGTATTTTGCCCATGTGTGAGAAAAGATCTACTAGATCCCACTAATGTAGATATTCAGACAAATGTTTCAGAGATGTTTATCTCATCTGCCACCCCCTCATCTGTCATCCCTAACTGACTGCTGTTCACTAAACTTCAGTGGATGAGTGTAATAGCTTTTTACACATAGTTACATGCTATGCTTTTGTACAAGTAACTTCGCAGTGGTAAAAAGGCACTTTTGCTCAGCTACTGATCTTAGTTATGTTTTAATTATAATTACACATACTTTTAACAAAGAATATTTTAAACTTGTATTTTTCTATGCATATAAACAAACAAATATAAACCCATAACAATTAAACTGTAAACTACCTTGCCTACTAAGCTGCTTTCATTTCTGTAATGCCAGTATATGATAGCTGGATAGAGTGAACAAGAAGTGTACTGCAAGGTCATTGTAAAAATTGTTAAAAGCCATGGTAACTTTCAGATCACTTTAGAAGCTTGTTTTTAAATCATATGCTAACCAAAGACTCATGCTATAATTATTCCCCACTGCCTGAGCTACCCAGAAAAAAAAAAAATACCATGGAAACTTGACTTTGTGGTAAATGTAAAAAAATTGAATAAATGTATAATAAACCAGTGGTGAAATGTGTTGCTTGACATGGATAATATGGTCACTGTTCTAGAAGAATTTGCATGAATAGTATATAAAGAACTATATTTTTTCTTAGCAGCAAATGGAAAGGTAAAACCTAGTATGGCTGATTTGTGGAAGATAAATTCAGATACCTAAAGTAAGAAAGCTTACTCCTATGGATTGAAGATAGTGTACAGTTCTCCAATTCAAAAGAAATGGATTACAAGGATATGCTGTTATCTTTTTAATATGAAAGGTTTTAAACCATATGTTGTTATTAAGTATAGGGGAAGGGAAGTAAAATAATGTCATATCAAAAAAGCTAGAAGGAGGGATGCCTTATGATTTTAAGGACACTCATTTTACAGTTTAAATGAGCATCAAACTTCATGCCTATCAGAAGATTTCAAGCTAGAAAACCCAACATGTATGATGCAGAGGAATTATGAGTTATTCTGAATTTATTTTTCCTTTGACATAAATTCTGATCTTTATTTTTGTATGTAATTTCTTTAAAATCTGTGTAGTTAATGAAATGTATTCATTAGGAACAATTTAGTTACTTGATCAATAAAGAAATACTTGAGAAATAACCAATCTAATTGATGTGGTTTCATGTTTTTTATCATATTTGTTCCTTGTAGTTTTATGCAGGTCTTTAATAAAATGTTGTCTTGACACCAGCTATGGAAATTGATGTGAAAAAAACCCAAATCTCTGCAAATCTCTCCCCTTTATATTTTACTATTAAGCTTTGTGAGTTGTAAAAGAGTTAGTAGAAAATTTACTGTGAATTGACTGAAACTGGAAGAGGCAATAAGCAGAATTAATTATTAATTTGTAAGTTTATAATAAAGCAGCTACATTTCAGTATTGAGTTGATACTGACTTACTGACTTAATATATTATCAGTACTGAATAGTGATATATGGAGATCACTCATCTGCAAAATTATGTAACTATCATGATCAATGGGAACGTCATTGATTATTGTAAAGACAAGGATACATTATGTTCAGTAGTGGTCCATATGAGATGTTAAATGTTCTGGTACTCAACTGTACCTCATCATTAAAGGGCAGATAATTTTAACAGAAAATATGTTAATCATTCTATTTTATCTCCTCCATCATTACAGTTGTTTAAAGTGAAAAAAAATCTGTATCATACTTGATCAATAAATGTTAACAAAACATTGAACCTTTATTATTTTTTTAGGGAATGTATGCATATGTTCAGACACATGTAAATCAATTTAAAAATATATACATTAATATATGTATGTTAACAGTAGCACATATTAATACCCATTTTTTCAGTTAAATGTACTTTTGACTGCGTGCTAGTTCTTATAAAAAAAATAAATGTGGTACCTAACAAAACCCATCAGTCTTTAAATAGCTTAATATCCATATGAATCCAGTATCATAGAGGATGACTGACAACATGCTCTTCCAACGTGTGGCCTTCCAACATGTGCACTTACACATTCTGTAAAAAATATTATGCAGTTGTTAATTCAGTCTATCCAAAATAAAACATAATCAAAGTTTGGTAAAGGTGTGGTTATCTGTCTTGGGAACTTACAGAAATGCTCTCTCTGACAATAATAAACAGTTCCTCAAACCCAAATCTAAAAAGTTCTGAAATTAATCAGCCTGAAAGCCAAATGAATCCCTTGGTTTGATTCTTTTAATGTTGAAGATTCTTGATTCTCATGAATGTCAGATTTTCATTTAATGGTTTGAAGGAATTAAAGAGGAAGATGTATCAGACAATGGACATCATTCATTGCTCTGACAAATATAATTCCTGAAATAAATTAATTGCTTTTAGATAGAACCTTGAAGCACCTGGATGTATTTTGACTTTGTATTGCCCTCCTGATGTTTCGCAATTAAATCTTTCTTTCTTATATGGCTCACATTTTAAAATAAAAATAGAATGAATTATATTACACTATAATCCTTTTTGTTATCTTCTGTTAGTTCCATAATGGCTGTTCTGGAAGTGTTTTATTTTGCATTTGTTAATCAAGCATTGGAATGCAGCACAAGTATAATCAACAAAAAATTAATTACTGAATACATTTTATCTCCTTTCAGGAGTGTTTTTGTTATGTAAAATGCTCAATTACATTTGCACTTTTTACAGAATGCTCAGCTATTGTGTAACAATTCTTTGGTTGTTTAGTGATATAATTTCCTAACAGCTAATAAAAGGACATTCAACAATTGAACCAGGAACCCAATTTAGATAGAAGCATCCCAATTATTTGCACTTTTTTTGTCAGGTATGCAGCTGTGTGTGCTGGTTGTTGTCTTCTGGCTTTGATAATATTTATTTAAAACCTTTGTTAGTCTCACCCTTCCCTGGTAGTGCATTGCCTTTTTCTTTTTCTTCCAATTCATCCATGATGAGCTTCACTGATACACAAAAAGTCTGTTAAATCCAGGCTTAAAAGAAAGAGAAAAAAAACCCCCAAACAAACCCAAACACTATTATAATTAGTCTGCCTCACATGACTGTTTTATTTTTACTGATTTCTATTCAGATACTATGGCTTGTCTAAATATCTTATCCAAATTGATTAAATAGATTAGTCCTGTTTAGTTCTTTGCTCTCACTTTTGCAATTTCTCTCTTTTCTTGCAAATAGGGAGCCTAATGTTTCTGATTCCACAGATGTGGCAAATGTTTTTATTTTTTTTCAAACCTAGCTTGCAGTTTTCAATCTATATTTGAACCATGTACATCAAGTGTTTTATTAGCTTATCTTTTACCTAGTTTCAGCAGCAAGAGACATTCCTTTTCACTTCTATGGTGAAGGAAGAGATACAGAAAACATTGATTTCTGATCAGCTTAGGTTTCAGATTTTATCACATATATAATAACTTAATATTAGTTTCCTTATTATGCTAGATATATTATAAACACTAAAGAAGATGGACAAGACTTTTATTACTTAAAAGAGCAGTCTTCCATATGTTGTAGGTACAAGGAAATAGATACAGGTTCCTCACAAACCAAAGAGATCCGTAAAAGGCCTTGCTTCCACAAATAACCTAACTGTATATCGTGGGAGACACAAAAGTACTTAAAGTCACTTATCCTCCAAAAACTTAGGAAAGATCTGAATCCATTCTGCCTATATATAGGCATCTTAGTGAGGTTCTGAAATAGCATTATCACTTTTTTATGTAGTGGAGATAAATAGACTTTCCTAGAAGGCTTTCCACATTTATTTTTTTTTTTCTGGGTTTCTATTGTCATATACCACTTCACATTTAGGAATTAAATATTGACTATGGCGGTTCACTATAGGCTATAAGTTCATGAGTTTTAAATGTTTTTTTAAATGTATTCAAGTTCCTACATGGAATCATATTGAGAAACTTCATTGTGGAATTCATTTTAACATGATATCTGAACTGATAAAGATCATGTGAGCATTATATTTATTTATTTATTTATTTATTTCGAGTCATTATCCTGAGATCAGAAAGAAATTTACACTATAAATAAGAATTAAACTCTTTCTAGTGACAAAGTGATAATCATAATATAGTTGTTTCTAATCACAAAAATAATATAGTTGTTAAGTAATGTATAATGAAGGAAACACTTTATTTCTGAGTAATGTCAACTCTTTTGTTTTGAAATAAGCATAAGTTAGAGGGAATCAAATGCTAAAAAAATCCAGTGTTAGAATTTTATGTGATAGATAGAGTTTAACTTGATGGGACTTGATTCAGCTGTGACAAAGGCTATTCAACAAGCCATATCCTGTTACAAACTTCTCAAATTGAATGGTTTTATTTTGGATTTGCTCTCATTTATCCGAGAAAACCCAATAGTAAAGTACAACACCATTTGTCTTCTATGCCAAACAAATGTCAGAAGTATTTAGAAATTTTACCTCACAAAATTTCATAGCATACTACATCTGCAAGGCATCAACTTCATAAATATGTGTTATTTTCTTATAATCTGAAAGGCGTCAACTTCATAAATATGTATTATTTTCATATTTCATATTTATGCATATATGTTAACCTATTTTGGGATAAGAAAGAAAATAAAGGTTTTAATTGACCTCTGACTGACTTTTCTACATGCATTTCAGCTTTGTAAATGACATGTGAAAGTCACTATTCTGACATAGATAATGGTGTCTGAAAGTTGATTATGGCTATATTTCAGCAACATGTGTAAGGATTTGTTTAAAATAAGGGTTTTTTAGCACTTCATTTAACCATATTCTTAATATTATAAAAAATGGGAACAAAAGGAATCTATTTTGTTACAGGAATTTCACACTTGAAATTTTAGAAACATTAGAAACCATGACACTAGTAAAATTAATTTTGCTTTTATCTTTTTCAATAGCATCTGCATCGTTACTGGAGATTAATTTTCTTACATGATTCATGATCATAACAGTTCAGTTGTGTTTGTAAGAATCATAGTAATGCCCCATCAGTATGTCTCCTTATTTATCTCAAATGATAATGTTCAGAATGATTGGAAGTTCAATGCTGTGGTAGTTGCAATTTCCTGAATAAGATGTGGCTGCACTGTTAGGGTCAAAACTAATCTTGTAAAAGCTTCTTAGCCCTTTTGGAATGTTCATCTATTTGTATCAAATCTTATTACTACAGAAATGCTGTTAAGGAATCTACCTTAAAAGATAACAAAAAAAAAACAAAATGCAAGATTTTTTTTCTTTTGCCTCAGAGTTTCTGTCTTCTCTGCATATAGAAAAAAATGGTATTATAGGGAAGACCATCAAGTGTTATTTAAATATTCAAGGAAGATTTAAAAAAATTCTTTTGAACTGCTATTTCTAATGAGGTTATCTTCCATGTTTTGGTTGCCATGATAGATCTCTTCTAAAGACGTGAAATGTGAAAAAAAAAATAAAAAATCCTGGTTTTTAAAGATCTATTTCTGTGTATCTGCAGTCTTACATAGGGAAATGAATAAATAAATATATAATAAATAAACGACAGTCAGGTACAAACACTTCACCTGTGCAGGTGATTATGAAGGATATGAATAGACCTTTGATGCAAACTCCTTTGAATGGAAATCAATGAAACCACCTCTCTATATCTTGATTAATCTACTCCCCCATTTAAAACTAAGCTCTTAACCACTTTGCTGAACTGCGTCCTAATAGCACAGCAAATCACTAATGTGCAACGACTCTTGCAGGTACAACAATTGAGATTAAAGATGATTCACAAGAAGAATCACACAGTATTTATGATTGGAAGTATGATGCTCATCTCAGCTAAGTTCTCTTGGTCGATTCATAAACTGAAACAGAATGATGCTATATTTCTCTTTCATAGGTCCTTCAAACATTAAGGAAAACTCAGAGGGGACGGATTATTTTTACTGGATATAGTGTTGTTGATTCTGGGGCAAAATGCTCTTTTATATTGACAGTTAAATTTTTTGTAAAAGTTTTCACAGTTCTTAATGTAATACTTTTTTAGACTACAATTGCCTCATAAAACAGTGGAAGTAGTAAAAAGCCATCATAACAGACTTAAAACCATTACTGTTTATTTTTTCTTCAGAAAAAAAAATACTAGAGAAGGGAAAAATAATCAAGGTTAACTTATGTTACAGTTTAACTCAACCTCCTTACTTGTATGACATTACAAATTCATGAGACACTTGAGTTATAAAAAAACAAAACCAACCAAACAAAAAACTAACAAAAAATAAAACCAAAACCAAAATGCACCAAACAAGCAAACAAGAGAAGTCCTACCACCAACCTTAAAAAAATAAAATAAAACCACAAATGTATGATAAGCTAGCTTGAATACAGAAACTCAGAAAGGTCTTATGT